>JBBPBX010038670.1:6414-30273 GCA_038048925.1 Garcialebias charrua
ATATTTCTTTTAGTGGGGCCTCATTTCATTGGTACATGTTCTCATACATGTACAGGACATGTATGAGGACAGAAGGACAGTGGAGAGATGTGCTGTAGGAGTGACAGATAGCTTCAAGGTGGAGGTGGGTGTGCATCAAGGATCAGCTCTGAGCCCCTTCTTGTTTGCTCTGGTGATAGATAATAATAATAATAATGTCACATTTGTCATCTGTGTATGTTTCCATACAAGACGAAATTAGTCTCTGCATTTAACCCAACCACCACCAGGTGGGGCAGTGGGCAGCTATTGAAAGCACCCGGGGGGCAATTTGGGGGTGAGGTGTGCCGCCCATAGACACCACAAGGTATGCCGTGACTGGGGTTCGAACCTGGGTCCTTCGGGTCCCAAGTCGGTTCCCCTGCCTCTACACCAGACTAGCCATTTGGCACAAATCCTTGTGGACTATGATGTTTGCAGATGACATTGTGATCTGTGGTGTGAACAGAGACTAGGTAGATGACAAAGAACAGGAGAAAACCAGAGAAAGAACTTGAAGTGGCAAAGATGAAGATGTTGACGTTCTCAGGTGTGACAAGGATGGATACAATTATGAATGAGATTATCAGAGGTACAGCACAGGTTGAACAACTGGGAGATAAAGTTAGAGAGGCCAGACTGAGATGGTTTGGACATGTCCAGAGGAGGGACAGTGGATATACTGGTAGACGGATGTTAGAAATTCAGCTGCCAGGAAAAAGACAAAGAGGAGATACTGTATATGGATACAGTTAGAGAGGACATGGAGGTAGTTGGAGTGAGGACAGAGGACAAATTGTGATGAGGAGGTTAACTCACTGTGGTGACCCCTGAAAATGTAACAGTTTAAAGTAGTATAAAGAATATTTAGGTATTGGTAGAATAAGTTGTTGAATATTAGTTTGTTGATTAGACCTTATATTTCTTCCCCGATATATTACATCTTCAGTACAAACGTTTGACAGGAAGCTGGGGACGAGATTAGCCGTTAGTCCACATGCATCAAGTGGCTTGGACCTCTGTAATAACTGCTCACAGTTCTAATTTCGATTGATTCGGTAAATTTGTTTTTTAGACAAACGTCTTCTGCTTGTTAACGTATATTAATTTAACATGTATTTAGAGCCTTAAATTCTTGTAAAGATGCTTTAGATCAGTGAAAATTATTCAATGACAACAAGAAAGTATTAATTAGATTCATATTAAATCTGTCTTCAGCATGGTTCGAAACAGTCTTTGGACTGAGGAGAACTACATCCATAAATGACTTGTATTGGAAATCTCTCATCAGTATAATATACTGTATAATAATATAAAACTTAATTGTCATTCATATTTGAACAAGGGCAGCACGGTGGCACAACTGGTAGAGCTGCTGCCTCTCAGTGAGCAGGTCCCTGGTTCAAATCCCGGTCCGGGGGCCTTTCTGGGTGGAGTTTGCATGTTCTCTCCGTGCATGCGTGGGTTTTCTCCAGGTACTCCAGTTTGCTCCCACAGACCAAAAACACGCATGTTAGACTGATTGGTAACTCTAAATTGTCCCTAGGTGTGAGTGAGAGAGTGAATGTTTGTTTGTCTCTATGTGTCCCTGTGATGGACTGGAGACTTGTCCAGGGTGTACCCCGCCCCTCACACAGTGATTGCTGGACATGGGCACCGGCGACCACCGTGACGCAACATGGAAGAAGCGGGTAAAAGATTTTTGAACAAAATTTCATTTCATTTCTTCACAGCAGTGTAGGAGTGCATCATTTACATGAATTTTATCAACTTTGGAGTTTGTTCGCCCTACAAAGTGAGTACTGTACATTAAAAAAATTTAATGAGACAATGGCAGAGTTTTTATTTATTTATTTATTTAATTTTCAATGGCAACATTGGAACTCTGCAAATGTAGACGTGAATAATTTGGATGAGAAAAAAATAGAAGCCTGTTGAACATCAATGAATTCTGATTTTTTTTTATTTTTATTAGTCCATGTGCTTTTATGCAGCCTCTATTTTTGTTATCGCTGAATTTGTTTTGTGTCACTTTAAGGCTTGATTCTTACTGGCTCTGTGTAGACATCGGTCACAACACTAAGACTGGACAGAACATTTCTGACGTTGCTTAAAGTTTGCCAAACGTCTTTGGTCACATGAGGGCTGAATTAGCTGTTGGTGAGCCTGTCACACTGAACGACTACAGATCACAGATTCAATCTCACAGACTATGATTTTTATTACATTCATCTCACGACAGATTCTATCGATGACTGCTAATAAAAAGCACAGTGCGAACGTTTATTTAAATAACGTGCATTCACCAACACTTTAAAGAACTTAGATGCTTACAAAGCCTACATATAAAGTATGCACAACTACAGGCCTTCACGGTGACACAGCTGGCTGCCTTGCAGCAAGAAAGGTCTGAGTTTGACTCTAGGCCAGGAGGTAGATTCCTCTGGGTGCTCAGGCATTATTATACAGTCCAAAAACATAAACTTGGAGTTAACTGGCAACTCTAAATTGTCATTAGATGAGAGTGGGATCATGAATCACTGTCAGTCTGTTCAGGGTGTACCCTGCCTCTTGTTCAATGACTGCTTGAGATAAGCACCAGGGGCCTCATGTACAAAGACCTGCGTAGATTTCTTACTGAAAAGTCACGTACGGACAAATCCAGAAAAGTGTCCACGCACAAAAAAATCCAGATTTATCAAACTGTGCGTACACCGGAATCCACGCACATTCCTTATGTACAACACAATCAACGTGGAATTGAGCGCACATGAGAGAGTGGCCGACTCCGCCCTTGACACGCCTCCGTATGAATATGCAAAGTCATTCAAATATGCCATGCACGACAGGAATGTCGTCTCTGCTCCATTGCAAATCATGTCGGAACGTGGAAAAAAGAGGAACTTCACGGACTGTGAACAGAAATCACTTCTGAGTGAGGCAGAGAAGCACGGAAAAAGGCTTCATTCGGCACGCACAGTGCAAAACAAACCATCCACTTTTAAATAAGAAGTTGACCAAGCTGATCTAACATGCCTGTATAGCTTAGTGGCGAACGCGCCCGCCCTTCGTCCCAAAGGTCGTGAGATCGACTCCCGCTTGGTACAATGTTTTTTTTTTCATTCCAGATTTAAAGACCACAGGAAAACTATTGAATGAAACAACAAGAAATAGAACAATACATGAAATGAAAGGAAGCAGACGATTTATTGTTTTGTAAATAGTTTTCATGTGTATTTCAATCTGGAACGAAAAAAAAAAGAAAAACGTTGTACCATGCGGGAGTCGATCTCACGACCTTTGGAACTAAAGGCAAGCGCTTTACCCACTGACCTAAACGTAGGCGTGTTAATACAGCTTGGTTAACTTCTTATTTAAAGAAATTACATCTCATTGTTGTCAATATTGTTGCCACTATCTGGCGCATGCTTTTATATCCACTCATCTAATTGCGTCCATGTGGATGTAATAATCGTTAATCATGTGTGTTTGGTGGGATTTATGATTGTTTTCACATCGTGGACACAGTTTCACAGATCACCTGTAAGTGTCGCCAAAGGAACAATAACCACAGAAACGTGCGTACGCAAGCAGGGGAGCAGCCGTGGATTTGTACGTGGATGCGCAGATATTCCCGTTCATATCAGATTTGATACATACGCCACTTTGCGTGGAAAGTGACGTGCGCAATGTTTTTGTGCGCACGCATGGTTGATACATGAGGCCCCAGATACCCTAAACCCTGAACAGCATACATGGGTAAAAATGGCAAATGAACGGATGAATGGATGTGAAGCCATTGCCAATTGCCAATTATTTTAAAAGTGTCAAGCATCACCAATTAAATCAGTCAGCTGATTATTCAGACTGTTTTTAATACACATCAGATCTCTTATCTGAAATGTTCACATTTGTGGCTATATTTGATCTACTCTTGCTTTTTTGTAAACCGCTATTACTACCTCTATATCATTGTTGAAAAATAAATTACAAATACAAGATTAAAACGTTACCCAGAGGTGGAAACATGAAGTAGATCTCTGCTGAGATGAGGCCAACTTTTTTCTAATCTATAACAATAATAATTAAATAATATTAATAATTTAACTTTTATTTGTAAATCTTCTCTGCAATTTCTCTAGAAGCCCAAAGATCCAGTTCAGTTATGTTTTCAAATCTTTGTAAATTTATCCATCTTTAAAAGTAAATTGTAATTGTTGTGCTTATTTTTCTGTCTTCTTTTTAACAGAATAAAAGTCCTAAAATTGCAACTACTGTCTCTGCAGACATTCAAACTCTGTGAATCACTGGTAAAACGTACAACTTTTAACTTTTTGGCTTATTATCAGTGAATATGATATTTTTATATTTTTATTTAGCTGGAATATGCTGGTGAAGATTCTCAGTCGTCCAGGACATGATAAAATCAAAAAAGGCGTTCAATACAGGATCAACTGGACTTTATTTGTTGCAGAAAACGTTTCGACTTCTGTCCAGAAGTCTTTTTCAATTTCATTTTTGAATTCAATTCAGAATTGAAAAAGACTTCTGGACAGAAGTCGAAACGTTTTCTGCAACAAATAAAGTCCAGTTGATCCTGTATTGAACGCCTTTTTTTGATTTTATTTAGCTGGAAATTACACAGCATTGCATTCCAATTTTTAAAATGCACAAATGTTAGTTTGTAAAATTCTAAGCTAAACTTGAAGGCAAAACTAGTAAATTACAATGAATAAAGATATTTTTTAACTTCAACAAATTTTAAGTTTTAAAAACCCTGCACATATTTAACGGTTTTAGCTTTAGCTTATAATAATTTGCGATTTACTTCAAAGTTCACCTCTACAAAAGCAGAATGTGCAGTTCAGTTTTTGAAACAGGGACTTTAAAGGAGAATATTCTACTTACAAAACTTCTTCCAATTAGCAACAACCACACATCACCCCTTCTTTTTCCATTTTAACATCTGTTTCTTTGCTTCACCTTCCCGTCTTACCTCAATCATGACAGGTAAATATGCCATGAGGGACCTGGTGCACCGTTTACCTGGAGGCAGCAACAACAACAACACAAGCAGCAGTGGAGGGGGCACCAACAGCAACAGCCTGGTGGGGAAGACCATGTCGGACGACACCATCACGGCGATTTGCTGCGCGTTACATGAGGTCATCACAAAGAACATGGAGAACACCAAGGCCCTGAGGGACGCCGGTGGCATCGAGAAGCTCATTGGCGTTGCCCGCAGCAAGGGAGACAAGTAAGCAGAATGTGAAGGTGTATTCAGTGTAAACAAAAAATATCAGGTGAAACTGTTTAGTCAGATACACCTTGGAATAAAGTCACAGGCAGTTTTCTAAACAAGCATCAACACTGGTGTTTCATGGTTTGGCAAATATGATCAGAGCTGATCCACTGACTGTTTAAATAATGGATCCACAAGAATGTAAGTTTGAATGTTGATTGAATTGAGACATAGTTTTGATTAGGTTGTAAACTCAATCATCTAGGTAGATAACAAAAATAATGTCATCTGGAGCAGTTTCTTTAAGTGAGAAATGTTTCATCCCCCATCCAGAGGACTTCCTCAGTCTACAGCCCGTCAACCTGAATATTATCACTAACGTAGTGACTGTCACAAGTGGCTCGATTACTGAACAGCCAGATCTAGCGCACAGTGATTGAACGTGCCTCGTTTTACTCCAAAACTAAAAGTCTAAAAGAAGACACTAAGCAGCTAAAGAGATGTGAATAAAAACACAAATGTCATTTGAGAGATGTTAAAATACCAAAATTAGACAAAGTCTCAAATGTGATGCAAAATAATGTTTGAGAATGTGAAAGGGCACCCCTGCTGCTTTCACACTTACTCACACAAATATACACAACCACACACAATATGAGAAATGTCTATATATAAAGTATATATATATTTATATAAATAGTATATATATAAAGTATATATATATTTATATAAATANAAAGTCACAGGCAGTTTTCTAAACAAGCATCAACACTGGTGTTTCATGGTTTGGCAAATATGATCAGAGCTGATCCACTGACTGTTTAAATAATGGATCCACAAGAATGTAAGTTTGAATGTTGATTGAATTGAGACATAGTTTTGATTAGGTTGTAAACTCAATCATCCAAAAATAATGTCATCTGGACCAGTTTCTTTAAGTGAGAAACGTTTCATTCCCCATCCAGAGGACTTCCTCAGTCTACAGCCCGTCAACCTGAATATTATCACTAACGTAGTGACTGTCACAAGTGGCTCGATTACTGAACAGCCAGATCTAGCGCACAGTGATTGAACGTGCCTCGTTTTACTCCAAAACTAAAAGTCTAAAAGAAGACACTAAGCAGCTAAAGAGATGTGAATAAAAACACAAATGTCATTTGAGAGATGTTAAAATACCAAAATTAGACAAAGTCTCAAATGTGATGCAAAATAATGTTTGAGAATGTGAAAGGGCACCCCTGCTGCTTTCACACTTACTCACACAAATATACACAACCACACACAATATGAGAAATGTCTATATATAAAGTATATATATATTTATATAAATAGTATATATATAAATATATATATATTATATATATATATATACTGTATATATATATATATATATGTCTCTCAATCCAGTCCCGCACGCATCCACCAGGGTGCGCATCTGCAAAACCTTCAAAATCACCTTCAATTTCTGTCTCACCCAGAAAGGCCTCCGGACCAGGATTTGAACCAGGGACCTGCTCGCTGAGAGGCAGCAGCTCTACCAGTTGCGCCACCTTGCTGCCCGTTTTCACCATCATGTGACTTTAAATTATTTTTTTTGTATTATTTGGGGGCTAACTGGGATTTTGAGGGGAAAAGAACAACTGTTAAATTTAAAATTGCAAAAATTAAGTGTACCTTACTTGAAAAAATGTTATGCCTAGTGAGCGGGGCTATTAACACGATCTTTGAGTTTTTGATCCATTCTATTTGCAGGCAGGCGAACGAGGCAGGAGTTTCAAATAAAAACAATTTATTTTAAACAACAAAAACAAAATGCTGGCGTTGCTGCAAAAAACGTACAAAACCGTAACAGGCAGGTAAAAACCGGACGGGTATAGACTCGGACATGAACTCGGAAACAGAGACAGGAGGACTGCGTAGTCTGTGTAAGCGGAGCAAAACAGAACGGAACAATGACCGGACGAGGATTGGATGAGAGAAAGACTTTTTATAAGACAAAGGGAGAGGGAGTAATGAGAGCACCTGGGCAGGTGGCTGATGAGAACAGGTGTGAATGATTAAGACTGAAGACTGGAGAGGCAGACTAAGGAGTGAAATGGAAAGTGACAGAAAACAAAATCAGATACATAGGAACATAATCACAAGGAGCAGAAACCAAAAGTATAAAGAGCAAAGAGGGGAACACAAATAAAAATTAAAGCTGCAAGCAACATTGAGGCCCTCGCAGCAAAGCGCCACTCCAGCCTTTCGGTGACCGCGGGAGCTCCAGCTAGTCCGCCACGTCGCCATCGCGAATGCTCTCGTGCCTATCCCGCACCCTTTCACCAGAGTGCGCATTTGCCAAATCTTCGACATCACCTGCGACCGTCGGAGCTCCAGCAACGCCTCCAAGTCGCACTGGTGAACGCTCTCATTCCAGTCCTGCACGCTTCCACCAGGGTGTGCATATGCCGAACCTTCAAAATCACCTTCTGCCCATATTAATAAGATTCCAGCTGAAAGCCTTATAAGTTTGGCCGAAATCCGACGTTCCAGACTGGAGTTATTGTCACTTCCTGTTTTGTGTCGTATGTTTGACGAGCACTTCCTTTATTCTTTTCAACATGTCATGTGTGGTAATCAACAGTTAGCAAATACAGTTTCTGTCTTATATCTTACAAGGGCGAAGCTGTAAGAGTCACCCAATAATCAACAGTTTCTTCTCTGAGTAGATGGGGCTTAAGTGATGTCATGATTCAACAACTCCAATATGTCTGGAAGTGTTCATTGATGAAGCACAAAAAAACAGTTGCAGATCAGATGATATATCACTGAGATATAACTGTTGGACAAAGATCAACATTTACTGAAATATCTTGGAGAAATAATGTTTAATTTTTCAGATGGTGATAAGGCCACGTGAGCCAATTAAACTCACATCCATTAGTCAGTCAGATCAAAACCTGGAAGAAGCAGAGTCAAATATTAGCCAATTAATCAATCGGGGAAACAATTTAGCATATTGGCCTCAGTTCAATTTACGTCCCTCTACGGAGACAATTATTGTTTTTGAGTGATGTGGCTTTCGTTTGAAGGTGCAACAAGCTGATGGAGTGCTTTTGTACTTTGATGGTTTTGTGGCAACACCCTGCAAAACACAAACAAACCAATAAAACAGTCAGTAAAGCTTTACTTCCTGTCTTTGTCTTCTGCTGAATTCCCAGACATAGTCCTAAAGTGGTGAAAGCAGCATCTCAAGTCCTGAGCAGCATGTGGCAGTACAGAGACCTGCGCAGCCTTTACAAAAAGGTACTGCTCCACCAATGGGAGCACAACACTGAACACATCTGTCATCAGACAGTTTGTTAATTTCCACTATGATAAGAGTACCAACATGAGGGTGTAAATCGAGCAGTGGCTCCTCATCTTTTCTCCTCATCTTCTCTCAGGACGGTTACTCTCAGTACCATTTTGTTGGCTCCTCCTCCACGATAGAGCGAGACAGGCAGCGACCTTATTCTTCTTCTCGCACTCCCTCCATTTCTCCGGTACGGACCTCCCCCAACAATCGATCAGGTGAGTCCACCCTCCTGTCATCCCATCAACCCTCCACTCCCATCCTTCTTTTCACTGTAGAGTCCAGTCGAACGAGGGCCACTCCTTGAGAGCTCCACACTACTTTAACCTTCACAGTACAGCGACGGCTGACAAATTGCTCCTCTGTCAGGGGAAATCCTGGCTGCGCACTCATTAAATAAAGTTCAAAGTTAGGCATTGAATAGTACGAGTTTTAAATGACTTAATGTGTCTGAGCTAATAGCCAGTTCAAATCAATTTGAAATGATTTCAACTGAGCCTTTATTGTCTCCCCGACATTTAAAATCAATAGTTGTGCCTTTATTCCTGAGCCTGTCTGCTAACAAAGTAGCAAGATGAAAGATGCAGTGATGTACAATCTAATTGTACTTCTTTTTTTTTAAATTTAGTTTGGTTCTGCATTTACAAGCTGGCACAGATGGTGCATCAAACTCATATAGATGAAGGTTGTGTTGTGTGATGCAGCCGCTGAAATGAGTGCATTTAACAGCAGCTACTAGCAACAATTAGCTGATACTGCCATAGACTGGTGGTATTACTGCAGGATGTTACTGAGCATATGGATCGATGTTCACTGTGTAATAACACAGAGAAGAGCCACAAACAGACAGACGTATCCACACCGACGTGCTGCTTTATGTGAAAACCTGTTGAGAATGTGTTCGAGGCAGAGTTCCTCACTATGAGGGTCCGTGTATGTTCCTCTCTCACACACACATCTATTGCCTCTCATTCACAATAGTATTAGTGCACTGCCAGACCTGACACAGACAGATACAACTTCCTCTGACCGCATTTGTGACAAGAGTTCAGAATGACGTCAACACTGCCTGCTCTTTATGTCTGATGAATAGAGGTAAAGATCTCTCTCTCTCTCTCCCTCTTGATATCGTTCTCTTTTTCTCTCTTTGTCTGTTTCTCTCTCTCTCTTTCTATCTTTCTCTCTCTTTCTCTCTTTCCCTCTTTCGAGCTCTCCCTCTCTCTCTTTTTCTTTTGCTCTCTTTCTTTTTCTTACTCCCTCTTTCTTATTCTTTCTTTCTCTCTTTTTTTCTTTTTTTCTTAGTTCGTTCTCTCTCGCACTCTCTCTTTCTCTTTCATTCTTTCTGTCTGTCTCTTTCTGTCCTCCTCTTTTGCTTTTTCTCTTTCTTTCTCTGTCTTTGTCTCTTTCTCTCGCTTTCTCTTTGTCTCTCCCTCTCTCCCTCTTTATTTTTCTTTCTTTCTCTCTCTTTTTTCTTTCTGTTTTTCTTATGTTGGTTCTCTCTCTCACTCTCTTTCTTTCTCTTTCATTATTTCTGTCTGTCTCTTTCTGTCCTGTTTTGCTTTCTCTCTTTCTTTCTCTGTCTTTGTCTCTTTCTCTCGCTTTCTATTTCTCTCTCTCTCTTATTCTTTCTGTCTTTGACTTTCTCTCTCTTTCCATTTCTCTCTCTCTCTCTCTCTCTTTCTCTCTCTTTCTGACATTTATTTTGCAGATGTATTGAAATAAGTTTACATGTATTGTGAAATAATGATGGAATAAATGCTTTTTTTAAATCAAATAACATCTTTCTCTCTCTTTCTCTTTCATTCTTTATGTCCTCCTCTTTTGCTTTCTCTCTTTCTTTCTCTGTCTTTGTCTCTTTCTCTCACTTTCTCTTTGTCTCTCTCTCTCTTTCTTTTATTCTTTCTGTCTTTCACTTTCTCTCTCTTTCCATTTCTCTCTCGCTCCCTTTCTCCCTCTCTCTCTTTCTGACATTTATTTTGCAGATGTATTGAAATAAGTTTATTGTGACACAATAATGGAATAAATGCTTTTATTTTAAAACAAATCTCTCTCTCTCTCTCTCTCTGTATGTATGTGCATGTGCGTGCATGTGCATGTGTGTGCATGTGTAGCAAGTGCTCCTACCTCCCCCAGAGAGATGATGGCGTTGAAGGAGAGAAAGTCAGACTATGAATCAACTGCCAATGCCAGTTTCCATGGCAACAAGGGCGAGCACACATCCCGGAAGGACGCCATGGCGGGTATGTTTTCCATCCTGGGTGTCTGTCACAGAGGCGTCTGTGTTCAGACTGAAGCTCCGGCGCTCACAGATTCATCCTTCCTGTGTCTCTGCAGGTCAGATCACTGGTGGGTCTTCAACGCTGCACCGAGGAGCGTACGTGTCTCCCACCGATGATCTCAAATATAACCAGGTACGATAACTGCTTCTAATCCTAAATCATGGATTAAAACGCTGCGTGAGTGACCGTACCAACTTTCATCTTCAGGCGATATTCTCCCAACTTTCATCTTCAGGCGATATTCTCCCTACATCTGTTTGGTTGATGTACTTTAGATAAAATTCTAATTTGCTGACAAAAACCTGAATACTGTAAATATTACAAGAAATGACGTATGTTGATTTCAAGTGCATGCTTACTAGTTTATAGCAGGTCAACGCAGCTAATCAAATGCAATTAATTACTTGATGTACATCAGCACACCTGTGCAAAAAGAGAAAGATGGCCTGCTCGCTGATGCGCTCTCATCAGCAGTGAGAAAAGCCACTGTTGCTGCTCATCAGTGGGGGATGATTAATTTCACCATTATACAGGAAGAAAACATACAGAAGTGAATAACGTTCAAGTTGTTAAAACACTTCCAATAAAACTCCAACAGCTTCCACTTATTGTCAGCCTGAACATGTTTAAAGATGTTTTAAACACGCACACACAAGATATGATGTGGTCAACTCTAAAGGACTAGATTACAATGGTAAAATATACACAAATGTGCGTTTGGAGACAAAGCTGAAAGAATCGATAGAAAACAGAACAAAAACCTTCAAATAGTCAAACATGGTGGTGGTGAGCTGATGATTTGGGCTTGTTTGGCAGGAGCTGAGCGTGTTTATAGTTGATCACAAAATACAGACCTTGCACTGATTAATCAGTTGTTGAGTCCTTTAAATAACTGCTCATGAATGAACTCCTGTAAACTCCAGTGAGCTGCATCACTAAATGAAAGTAGAACAGGTTCTGATGAAAAATAAAACCACAGAAAGAGACGTTACAGAAGAAAATAATTTTAAATTGTTGAGGCTAAATGTGTTTTTGCAATCTTAAAATCACAGAATTCACTTTATAAAAGTTTAAAATGTATTGATTTTAAACTATTTTTAATATTCTGATAATAAAGTCGTGGAATGAAAAGTGTTTGTTGTATTACTGTATTTGAGAGCTACAGATCACTGAAACGTCTTGTTTGCCGTTGATGGCAAACATCCACTAAAGGGATAGTCTGCTCATTTTGAAGTGATGTCCAGCTGAATAGTTGCACTAGTTAGCACCTCATTAGCCGTGATGTTATTCCAGGGGTCTGCAACCTGCGGCTCTTTAATCCCTCTTCAGCAGCTCAAACTGATTTTTACTGGTTATACAAACCACAACCAAAAAAAAAAGACTAGTTTTAGCAGTTTTCCAGTCATTTCATTTACAAATATGTGAACGCTGGAGTGAGTACAAAGAGTAAAACATACTTTATGTTCTGCATAAGTTCCGTTTCCCCTACACAATGTCCGTGTAAACAGGGCCTAAGTGGGCAGCTTTTCAACGTTGGCGCGCTGAAAAAGACATTGATGTCACAGCATGTGACATTGGCTGCGTGTTATCATTTTTGCAGCTGCTCATGGAGAGGGAATTAGCTTTCAGCACCATTAAGGTTTATGCTACAGCTATTTCATCATGTCATGAAGGGTTTGGTGACAGAACGCTATTCAATCATCCTCAGATGAAGTGTTTCCTGAAAGGCGTATGACGGCGCAGACCCATGACGCGTGACCTCGTACCGCAGTGGGATCTGACCTTGGTCCCACGTGCCTTAACTAAAGCTAATTTTGAACCTTTAGGTGAGGTGACAATTAAGTTTTTGTCCCTTAAGACCGCACTGTTGTTGGCACTCACGTCAGCAAAATGGGTTAGTGATTTATGTGCATTATCTGTGGCTCCTTCATGTTTAAAAATTCAACATGATGGCAGCTCTGCAACTTTAAGGCCCAATCCGGCCTTCATACAAAAATGCATCAACAGTGGTTTTAAGTCACGGACAATCACACTGAGCGGGTTCCATCTCCCTCCTCATGTATCGGAGGATGAAGCCAGGTCACATTTGTTGTGCCCAGTCTGAACGCTCAGATGCTATGTGACGCGCACAGCTGATGTGCGTCACTCTCAAAATTTGTTTATTCATTACAGGGACAGTTCAGCTGGATGTGCCCTGTCTTCCCTGCCCCTCTCTCACTGGTTGTGTGAAGCCATGTCAGAGGCCTACAAAGCTGCTGGAGAGGAACCTCCTACAACCCTGTGTGCCCATTCCACACGGGCGATCGCATCTTCCACAGCTCTGCATGGTGGGATGACGGTCAGTGACATCTGTACAGTGACAACCTGGAGCTCGCCGTGTTCTTTTATCCATTTTTATCTGCAAGATGTATCTACATTTTCTATGACTCATTCAGTGCTAGGAGTCCTAGATGAGTAGTTGGAGAGTCCCTCTTGAAATGTTTATTAGCCCACATCTGCCTGCTGGTAGGTAGGATGTGTGAGTGTTCACCATCAGTATCAGTGCTTGTTTACTGTGGTTTATGAATGTTGTTTAATAAAGTTCTAACCGGTTCTGTACATAGTTCCAGTAAAAGTTTGGTTCCCCTGTTGAGGGTGGCCCGCCAGAGTTTGTTCCACTCTCTGGCGCTGTTGCAAATCACAAAAAAAAACATAAACAAAACAACAACAACAAACACCCCCACACACACACACACACACACACACACACACACACACACACACAAATATCAATGTTAATGCACGCTGCTTCAGCAGCTGGGCATGCCTGGAGGCTACATCAGAGGCCCACAGGCCCATCTTCCAGCCCACCAAGTGCTCTTGTTCAGTGCACCTGGACGTATGGTGTACGTTTACGCATGGGGAAGGATATTCTTAGTTGTGATTGGGTGAGCAGGTGCTACATATTGGTTGGGACCCAATGTGGCATAGACCATATCTTGCTATGGCCTTTATCCAATAGCCGGGGCTAAAGGGTGGAGCCAACATGAAATAGTACGTTGGTTACGTATCGCAACCCCAGATTCTATGAATGCTGGCGGAGCCCTTTATCTTCGTGGGCCTCACTGGCTCCTGAATGGCTGAATGATTGGCTATTTGGGAGG
The DNA here is from genome assembly GCA_038048925.1 of Garcialebias charrua. NCBI lineage: Eukaryota > Metazoa > Chordata > Actinopteri > Cyprinodontiformes > Rivulidae > Garcialebias > Garcialebias charrua. The sequence continues at coordinate 20,434 of JBBPBX010038670.1, forward strand.
AAGTGACCCCTTTGTCAACGGATTAAGTAGACACGGGGGGTGGTTCCACACAGTAGGTGGGCGTGGACTAAAAGGTTATTCAGTATGATGCTAGCGTGAGAAATGTATCCAATAGGCGGTGCTAAAGGGCTCCGCCAACATTCATAGAATCTGGGGTTACGATATGTAACCAACGTTTGTGAGCACAACAGTTGTTTTCTCTGATACAAGAGCTTTTTGAATGCAGGTCTCAGAGTGGAGGTTCTCGGAAACTCCCAGCATCGTGTTCAATATACTGACCACAGCACAGCAGTCAATAGATTTTCTGCGTGAGTAGAAAAAAAACTGTAACAATGGGCTCAAGCAAAGTCCATTTGTGCTGAACCCAACCTCATCATGCTCAGTCCAAATGAAAGTGTACTCACCATTTGGGATGCAACTGATTTTATGCGTGTGTTGTGAACTACAAAAATCACAGCGTCACCTGATGACCTGGCTTGGAAACTATACAACAGATTTATTGAGCACAGCATAACAGAATAAATGCGACTTTTCCACAGTCATCATGGAAATTGTAACATAACATAATAAAAATAAAAATGTCAAAAATTGCTCATGCATAAGTTTTAAGGTGGAGCTGTCTAAAGATGGCTGACATCATTCAAACTTCAGTGAACACAAAAATAGCTAAAATCTGGTCAGTTTTACAGATCGTGAGCTAAAATGTGGTGTGTTAGTAGCTGAAAGTCATTGTTGTTGCATACTTACAAATCAAGCAAGATTCTTGTTTGAAACTTTTGGCAATGGGTGATATTTTTTTCATTCAACCTTTATTTATACAGGCTAGCCTCGTTGAGTCACGGGGACTCATTTACAAGAGGGACCTGTCTCACTCACACCAAACAACCATCCACTCTCACACTCACACCTAGGGTCAATTTAGAGTCACCAATCAGCCTAACAAGCATGCTTTTTGGTCTATACTGTATGAATATAGATTCAAAGGTTCTCCATCTCACTATTGTTTTTTTTTTTTTTACAAATACGTAAATGTAAAATGATGAGAGCGACATAAAGAAAACAAGGAAGGCTCAGACAGTTGTGCTACATCCTCAACTTCTTACGTCTCATCCATGACCGGCAGCAAATATGAAGCGACAGAAATACATGGCTGCAGCAGAGGGAATAAAACAGATCGAAATGAAAGTGTGTGTGTGGGGGGGGGTTGATTGTAAAGGGGAATCCACCTTATTCCTAGCCCCCATGATGCCTTGCGCAAATTATGGGAACGACTTCCGCCGGAAACCAAAACCGGCACTTTTTTTACATGCTAGCAACGCACTAACCGGTTTTCGTCAGAGGTTTTAGGTCATAATTATTCATTATTCTTCTGGCACTTGGCAAAGCAGGTCACTTCTCTTTCTGCTCCTCTCCTCCATAAGTTTTCCTCCCCCTGCTTTTGCATTTTTGTCTCGTCTGTAACTCTTCAGCGCTCACTCGAACCAATTTGAAATGGATTTAATTGCGTGAGCTGTTTCCTCTATCAATAAATTTTTTCCACGAAGCGCTCCGGACCAGGAGAACCGGCATGCCCCCTTGACACGCAGGCGGTGGGCTACATTATGGACTCGTGGGGCGAGTGGAAGTTAATGTGTCTGACCGTTCTTTCTGTCGAAGACGTGGAAGATTTGTGGATTATTGGAATATTGGTGGCAGCTGCTCTGCTTTTTGGCGTTGGTGGAGGTTTCTGCTACTGGAAGCTGAGGGAGACTGCCGCGGCGATCAACGCGCTGGCGAAACTTCCTGCTCAACAAGATTCTTTGATCCGGGCTATGACCTCAACGACCCAGCTGTTGTACGAGCTGAATCGCACGATGGGAGCAGTGGTGGACAGCCGCGGACCTGCAGTGCGTTTTGGGACTCGTTTACAGCCGACCGGGCTTCATCAGGGCACAGATGGGGATTTGTAGCTCGGAACCTCACATGATTCGGCGATTTGGACCTAGACAGCACCTGGACTTCAAGGCTGCAGTCAAAGTACACTGTAGCCTGGCCTGAAAATAAATAAAGCAACTAATCTAATCGGGACTCAGAGCAACCTTGAAAAGAGGCTGACTGGAAACTTCTCCTGGAGTCGAAAGCTGTTGAAAACTGTCGCTGCTCCCCCTCCCCCCAGAGGTCTCTGTGTGCATTCAGATGGAGCCGAGCTGAGGCCATCTGCAGACTGTGCTTATCTGAAATGATTACTCACGGACTATCTCCCTGCTTGCCATCAAATGCAACATGTCTTTGTCTTTGTCTGTGCTGAAGCTGGTAGAGTTTTTTCGACTTTATCATAGAGTGTCCTAAGACAAAATGTGATAGAAATGATTACTCACGGACTATCTCCCTGCCTGCCATCAAATCCAACATGTCTTTGTCTTTATCTGTGCTGAAGCTGGTAGAGATTTTTCGACTTTATCATAGAGTGTCCTAAGACAAAATGTGATAGATTATTTTTTGAATACCAATGATTATCTGACTGTATGTTCCTTTTTCCATATCTGATTGTTGGCGGCGTGGTTTAATTACTGCTGCGGCTTCCGTGCATATGTCCCTCTTCGGATGGTGCGTGCACCAATTGCAAAACTTTGTACCTTGGTGCAAATATGCCAATAAAGATATATTCTATTCTATTCTATAAAATATGTGGGAACACGAACGATCACAACTCAGATGTGAAGATATTGTTTTACCACTACCTACAGCTATTGAGGAGTGGGAGGATGACTTGAAGAAGTGGCCGAAAATAACGTACATTAGCATACTTAGCTACTAGCATACTTAGCTACTTTGTTGACTCTGTTGCTTCAGATGGCAAAACGATGAGCAATCTGAAAAGCTCTGAAGCTTATTAGTTTCTTCACAATAACAAGGCTGGTTTTGTTACACGATTTGGAATTTTTCTGCATCACAGAGTTGTGGATGTTACCGGGTGAGTCCAGCGTATTGACGGAAATAATACCACCAAACTGTTCATATTTTAACGACCCGCGGCTATCAGGTCGTGGTGGTGGATTATTAACAATATTCAAATCAACTTTTAACTGTAAACAACTGCCCATCCCAGTCTCCTGCTCCAGTTTCGAGCTGACTGTTTTTGAACTAGGTCATTCACCTGTAACTTTATGTGCTTTTGTTTACCGTCCACCTCGTTCTAAGGACTTCATCAGTGAGTTTTCTGATTTACTGGCTGAAATTACACCTAAATATGCTCGGGTGGTCATTTTTGGCGATTTCAATTTGCATGTGAGTTGTCATGAGAAGCCCATGGTTAAGGACTTTTTAGATTTATTGGACTCATTTAATTTAACTCAACATGTGAACACTCCCACCCAACAGTGCGGACATATACTGGATCTTGTGTTAAAGAGGAACTAAACCCCGGTCCAAAAATGTGTTTACGGTGACACCTATGGGTTGAACAGAGGAATTGCACCTTAATTTACTTATTTGTCCAAACGCTCATGTGTGACATGTCTGCTCATGTGTGACATCACAGAGGTGGTTCAAGCAGAGCCAATCCCCTGCAGAGATGAGAAGGTCCTGCAGCAGTTCATACCTTATATGGAAGTGCTACATTTCACTCCTGACAAGCGGTTTTCTTTCTTTCATTTATTCATTTTTTTAAGCCTTTGGTTTTGGATGGAATGGGTGGAATAGAGAAATACATATACATGTTTATCCTTTGTTGTTGCTTGGTGTATGTTGTTGGCTAGAGGTTTGATTTGTTTTAGGTTGTTGCTGGTGGAGGCGTGGACAAAAGCACAACTCTACCTCCTCCCCTCCTTGTCTCTTGACACGTCCATTTTGAGGGTGATTTTGGATCTGCTTAGGGGAAGGAGTCACCGTCTCAACCTGGGTTTAGTTCCTCTTTAACTTGTGATGTGACTGTTTCAAACCTTGTAATAGGTGACAATGTGTTTTCAGACCACATGCCAGTCCGGTTTCAGTTCACTCTCCCCCATGTAACTCCTAAGACATGCATTCTTGCACGTAAAGGCAGGAATTTTAACCATTTAACTGTCGCACGATTCACTGAGGTTTACAACAATGAAATAATTCAGCCCCCAATGTTCCTCTCCACCACTGAGGAGCTGACATCCCAGTTTGACTCTGTTTGTTTAAAGGCTCTTGATCATGTTGCTCCTATGAAATCTAAAAGACCAAAATTCAGAGCAGAACCGTGGCTGAATGACGTGACCAGAGCTATTAGGCAGCAATGCAGGAAGGCGGAACGAAAATGGAGAAAAGACAGACTGCAGGTCTCTTTTAAAATGGTAAAAGGCGCCGATATCAGAAAGCAGTAAAAACTACAAAATCCCAATACTTCTCTGATATCATTGCTTCAAACTCTTGCAATCCTCCAGTTCTGTTCTCTACCCTAAACTCTGTTCTCTACCTCACTGAACAATCACCCCTGGAAGCCTCGACTGATATGTGCGAGAACTTCGAACATTTCTTTTTGGATAAAATTACGACCACCCGGGCTCTCATTTCTCCTCCAACTCATGATCCATCCATCCCACCCAGTGCTTTAAGTGGGCCGGAACTCACCGGTACCCAGTTCCGCCACTTCTAAAATTTAACCCTGAGAGTACCGGGACTTTTTTTAAGCGTAAGGTGCGTTCCGGAACTTATTTTCATCTTCTCCACTTGAAAGACCCGTGGCAGATTACAGTAGAATGCATTTCCCCCGACTGGATTTCAAGAAAGAGTAATGCATCTTCACGATAATAAAACATCTTTGGTGGAGCGCGTCATTTGGCCAATCACAACCTCAGGATAGACAGGGGGAGGAGACAACAGCGAACTCTGTAAAAAAACAAAAACAAACTCTGCAGCGCGACAGAGCGCGAGGGAAGCGGAAGTAACTCCTCCAACGTGTGGGTAAAGTTAATATTTTTATACATGCAGTGTATAAATTCACAGGAGTGAGTTTAAAAACAGGATGATGTCTATATGAACTAGTTAAATGAGGTGTCTCTAAAATATCCTGATTCATGATCAATAATAATTTCAACAATTTTTTAATCTGTCCACAGGACCTGACTTTATTTTGTTAGATGTCTCTAAAATAGTTAGTGAATCATGTTTACATGTAGGTAAACATAGATGTTTAACAACTTGTTAAAATACACAAGAATGCAGGAAATGGCATCTACTTTATTCAAAATTTCTGGCAAAACATCTTCACCAGCATATTTAAGAAATGAGTTTTTACTGTAAGTAAGTTTTATTTATATAGCACATTTCACAGACATGAGAGTCACATAGTGCTTTACAAAAGGAAAAATAAAATCATAAAATCACAGAAGTACTATACAGAAAGGTAAAACATAACAAACTCTAAAATCAATGTACAAAATTAACCAAAAGCCTGTCTGAAGAGATAAGTCTTAAGTTTTTAAATGCATCTGTTGACTCGGAGCAGCGCATTGTTAGCAAAATGTTCTGCTGTATTTGACTTGCTGCTGTTGTTGGTTGTTGATTTTTTGGTTGACACAATCTTTCCTATTTATGTCCTCATTAAATTAGGTTAGTAAATGACTTTTACCTGAAGCATGTTAAAAAATTACAAAATCTTTCGGGGGGGGGGTTGGCGCAACGTTTGTCACCTTTTTCATCCCTTCTGAGTTTGCAGGTATGCATATTATTATGACATTAGGGAGGGTACCGGCACTTATTTTTTTCCACTTAAAGCACTGATCCTACCTCAATCTGTTGCTGTATTTGACCATTTTGAATCAGTCTCTCCCTCCTCTCTAGAGCAGGTCATGTGCAACCTGAAACGATCTGGTTCCCCCTTTGATGTGGTCCCCCCTTGGCTACTAAAGGAGGTTTTTCCCCACTCTAGGTCCCTCCATTCTCTCTATTGTAAATAGCAGTCTATCCTTGGGTGCAGTTCCAAAATCATTAAAGCATGCTGCTGTTCAACCTCTACTGAAAAAACCAAACCTCGACCCTTTAGTAGTATCCAACTTCAGGCCTGTCTCCAGACTCCCAATTGTATCTAAACTTCTAGAGAAAATAGTTGAGTCCCAGTTGAAGTGCTTCCTCAAGGTTCACGCTATCCCCGAGCTATTCCAATCTGGCTTTAAATCTCTCCACAACACGGAGACTGTCCTACTGTGGGTTTTTAACGACATCTTCCTATCCACAGACACTGGTGACTCTGTGCTGCTTGTCCTATTGGACCTCTCATCCGCTTTCGACACCATCGACCATGAGATCCTCATTGCTAGGTTGGAGCAGTGGGTGGGCATCATAGGGTCAGCCCTCAATTGGTTCAGATCCTACCTCTCTGACAGTTCCTTTTGTGTTTCCATCAATGATTTTAGCTCTGCAGTGGCGGCTCTTAAATGGGGGGTTCCGCAGGGGTCCATCCTGGGTCCTCTCTTATTCTCCTTATACCTGCTGCCACTTGGTGCTATTTTCCGGAAACACAACATACCCTTCCACTTCTACGCCGATGACTGTCAAATTTACCTTCCCCTAAGACAAAATGGTACATGCTCTATTCAACCTCTGCTCGACTGCCTGGCTGACATCAGGGACTGGATGGCTTTAAATTTCTTAAGTTTCAATGATAAGAAGTCTGAAGCCATATTGTTCCTTCCCAATGACACAACCTCGAACCACTGCATCAACCTTTCTGCTCTACCCCTGTCTGAAAAACAAAAAGTCACAAATCTGGGAGTGATAATGGATCCTTCCATGAAACTCAACAGTCATGTAAACATGATCGTCAAATCCTGTTTTTTCCAGCTGAGGCGACTGTCTAAGCTGAAGCCCATATTATCAAAAAATAACCTGGAGACAGTAATTCACGCATTTATTACATCTAGGCTTGATTACTGCAATTCACTTCTGCTTGGCGTCAGTCAGGCCACCATTGCACGATTACAACTGGTTCAGAACGCAGCAGCCCGATTTTTAACTAGTACACGCAAAAGTGAGCACATTACACCAGTCTTGGCCTCCCTGCACTGGCTACCGGTTCATCTTCGAATCCAGTTCAAAATTCTCCTGTATGTCTACAAATCACTGAACAGTCTCGCCCCCACCTATCTCTCGGATTTCATACACCCATATGTCCCACCACGTGCTTTGAGGTCAGAGGACTGGGTACTTTTAAGAGTTCCAGTAACTCGCCTTAAGCGCAGAGGTGACCGGGCCTTCTCTGTAGCAGACCCAAGACTTTGGAACAAGTTACCGTTGCCCGTCAGACAGGCCCCCTCCCTCGCAGTTTTCAAATCCCGGTTAAAAACTCACTACTATTCTGTTGCTTTTAACACCAGCTGATTTGTATTTGATCGTTTTATTTATGATCTGCAATGTTTTTATGTCTTTCGTGTTGTACTACATTGTGTGTGTTGCCTGTTGTTTGTTTGTTTGTTTAGCACTTTGGTTTGGACTTGTTCCTGTTTAAAGTGCTTTATAAATAAAATGGTATCGTATGGTTATGTTAAGAGAGGTGGGACACAATCTTATTTTCAGTGGTGGGCTCCGACCGCTAGAGAGCGCTAATGCGCTAATCCGCTTATAGCGTAGCTAAATAATCTGTTAGCTTTACAGCGGATTAACTAACTTTTATAATTCATACGCGGATTTGTGCTATTTTTATTTACAATGCAGTACAGCTAATAACTAATTATCTATCAGTAAAAACAAAATAACGTATTTACGAGCTCGGACGACAGCTAACAGACTATATCCTGTCAGCGCCGGATGTGGTCCGTGACAAAAAAGCGTCCCCCTCAGTCTCTTGGTGTGTGCTCTCTCTATAGCAGTTAGCAGCCAGTGTGTTACTCTGCAGCCTTATTGCTTGTTTTCGAAGAGTCAGACGAAGACTTTTTAACATGGAGGGTGAACTTGTGGATGTTTCTCAGGCCTACGCGACGCGTCTGGATTTAAAAATAGAAGTTTCGCCACATTAGCACTCTTCAAAATGGCGTCCGCGACGGCCAAAGAAGCCAGGATTTTACAACAAAACACGGTAAAACAATTATTTCTTTGCTGAGAAAAAATATATTTCATAGCTGACGTTATAGCACAAGTTTTTCTGAGCTTGAGAGTTTCACGAAATGGTCAAATCTGCTGGATTTAAAAAAGTAGTTCACCATTAGGACTCTTCAAAATGGCGTCCGCGACGGCCACAGAAATTAAGAACATAAAATAGACAGGGCAGCAAACTTACATACTCAGGGAATCACAAGGAACTCAGGAGACAGAGGCAACAGGAGACAATGCCAGGACAACGATAAACACAGAGATACAGACTTATTTTTGATTTGATGTTTATTCATTCATTTTAAAAGAACAATACAAAACAGTTTCATCAGATACAAGGATGAATAGACTTTTAGCTGAATGGATGGATGGATAGACAGTTAGCTGAATGGATGGATGGATGAACAGTTAGCTGAATGGATGGATGGATGAATAGACAGTTAGCTGAATGATGGATGAATAGACAGCTGAATGGCTGGATAGATGGATGAATAGACAGTTAGCTGAATGGATGGATGAATAGACAGTTAGCTGAATGGATGGATGGATAGACAGTTAGCTGAATGGATGGATGGATAGACAGTTAGCTGGATGGCTGAATGGATGGATGAAGACAGTTAGCTGAATGGATGGATGGATAGACAGTTAGCTGGATGGCTGGCTGGATGGATGGATGGATAGACAGCTGAATGGATGGATGAATAGACAGTTATCTCTCATTAGACATTGTGTTTGAAAAGTGCTCAAAAGCTGTTGGCAATGTTGGGATCCCTGTGTACAAAAGAGAGTCTTCATCAGTCTGCAAAATACTGTCTGTTGGGGATGATGCACTCATGCTACATGTGACTGTGTTTGTGCATCAACAGAGGCAGTGCTGGGCAGCGCTAATTCAAAAATTAGTTCCGCTATTTCTAAAGCGCTTATTAATTTATTTAGGTCCGCAATTTCAAAAGCGCTTATGTATTAGCAAAGCTAGCGGAAGCTAATGCTAACGCGCTAACGTGCAAATGGCGAACTACTTTTTTTAATCCAGCAGATTTGACCATTTCGTGAAACGGTTAAGCTCAGAAAAACCTTGTGCTATAAAGTCAGCTAAGAAATATATTTTTTCTCAGCAAAGAAATAATTGTTTTTACCGTGTTTTGTTGTAAAGTCCTACGCTTCTGTGGCCGTCGCCATTTTGAACAGGGCAAATGGCGAACTACTTTTTTTAATCCAGCAGATTTGACCATTTCGTGAAACGGTTAAGCTCAGAAAAACCTTGTGCTATAAAGTCAGCTAAGAAATATATTTTTTCTCAGCAAAGAAATAATTGTTTTTACCGTGTTTTGTTGTAAAGTCCTTTGCTTCTGTGGCCGTCGCCATTTTGAACAGGGCAAATGAGGCGCTGACGCGTCGCGTAGGCCGCTGAGAAACATCCATAAGTTCACCCTCCATGTTAAAAACTCTTCGTCTGACTCTTCGAAAACAAGCAATAAGGCTGCAGAGTAACACACTGGCTGCTAACTGCTATAGAGAGAGCGCTCTCTCTAGCCCCCCTTAGGGCGGGGACCGCTTTTTTTCACGGACCACATCCGGCGCTGACAGGATATGGTCCGTGAGCAGTCGTCCGGTTGATTTAAGAGCCCGTAAATAAGTTTTTTCGTTTTTACTGATAGATAATTAGTTATTAGCGGTACTGCATTTTAAATAAAAATAGCGCAAATCCGCTTATGAATTATAAAAGTTAGTCAATCCGCTATAGCGCTAACAAATTGTTTAGGTCCGCTATCAGCGGATTAGCGCTTTAGCGCTCCCTAGCGGTCTGGT
>JBBPBX010038671.1:0-12547 GCA_038048925.1 Garcialebias charrua
AGGTGTCCGAAATTTTATGGTTGACATGCCATATTCACTGGCTGACCAGAGGTATAACAAAAACAGAAGAGAGGATGAGAAAACAGTTAAAAATTTTAATCAATTGTTACAGTCCAAGACATTTTTTCCTTTATTTCTGCAAAACTCATATAGGAGGATTGTATACATTTTAAGGAAAAATGCAGATCTACAGAAAGTGGGAAAAAATAATTTAGGCCTCAAATATCTTAGCCCACTTTTGAAAATTTGGCTGAAATCTGTGCACAGACTAAAATTAATTAACTTGGGGGCTTTAGGGCTGAGGACGTCTGTAAATAGGGGTTGTGTGTTGTTGAAATGTCATGTAAAATGTACTTTGTGAGACTTATGGTGGTCTGTCCAGCTTCCTTCTCCAGAACGGTGAATCCATCGCACAAGAGGCGACAAAGCCTGATCGAAGGCGGGAGGCCCACTGACATCCTGGGGGCTTCTCAGAGTCTATAAGAGAGAGAGTCACCACGTGAGCGAGCACATCTGGGCTGCTGAAACGCACATCATCAGCGCGCCAGAGAGGGTGAGACACAGCCAGAGTGGTCCGGAGAGCGAACCTCAAAGGTCATCACGAAAGGTCGAGGTAGCTCGGACGGAGCTTCAGAGCTGAGAGCTCCGGAGCAGCATCTGGAGCGGGCAGGTTCACACGAAAGGTCGGCTGTCCTGCATCTTCATCTGAGAGGGCGTGGTCGAGAAGGTGTCGTGGTCGAAAAGGTGTGGGCTTCAGTTGCCGCTTCGTTTCACTTCCTTTTCCGTGGAAGTCATCTGTTCGTGAGGTGTTCTGGTTCGAGTGGTGGAGCTTCCTGAAAACACCTGTCTTCCTGGAGAGCATCTTTGTGCTTGCTTTTGCAAGGACACCAGAACGATAGGGAAACAGTTCCCCCTGGTGCCAGGCCTGTCTGCCTTGTTGCTTTGAGAGAAGAGCGCATGCTGCATGATTGCAGCTTAACAAGGCAAGCCACACCAACAGGAGCATAAAAGAGGGGGTCGACCATTCACTTTTGGGTTAGGGGCAGTGTTTGCCGCCAGGGGAACGGGGTATTGGACACAACCCACCTGGCATTAATCATCAGCAAATCTGCAGCCCAAGGAAAAGGGTGGTGACCTCTGAAGAATACATCTTTCAACAAACATCGGAACAGAACAGAAAACCAAGGGTTAAATCGACTCAGAAAGGCTGACAGAGTGTTTTGAATTTTACAGGTGTTTCTATTTTGCAATATTGAATCATCAATATTTTAAACTTTAAATTTTAAATCATACAGTGTAAAGGTCACACATTTAGGATTAGATATTTGATTTCACCTTTAATATAAAATTAACGACATTTTCTTATCTTAGAATTGGTCTGGGTCAATAATTTGCTGCTACACTTTAACTTTTAACTTTTATCAATTAGACTTACTTATATTTAAAATTAGAATTCAGCAGAACAACACATCGTTTCCAGGTCTAACTTTCAAGGGTTTGGAGTTACATTTTTCAAGTTCAGCGTTAAATCATAAAATATTAGAGGTTTTTGACCACTTTCATATTCCTGGTTCAAAATTCAATGGGGGAGTGATTTATTCATTTTGAGGATGTATTTTTACAGGTGCGGTTCCAGTGATTCCTGAATAATAAAGATTAAAAGAAAAATTAATTATAATAATTATAAATTACAAGAAGAAGATTTTGTAAACTGTGCATATGTTTGATGGTTGGGTTTCCACACTGCTTTTTATGTGTATTTTCTTTTTCAGGTTCTGCAGATTTAACTGAGAAGGGGGTAATTTGTGTTTCTGTTGTGTTTCATCACACTCCAGGGTTCAAAGTTTGACACTGTAGAGAATTTCGAACTATATCAAGCATGGCTGAGGGGCAGAAGAGGCTAATGGTAGCTGCAGGTGTGGGGTCATTGATTATAGTTTCCACTATTCTGTTGTTGGAATATTTCTGTGTGATACCAGGTCATCCAAGCTGTCATCCTGTACCTCCTCATCAGAGGAGTGAGAGAGATGTCCTCAGGCCGAGGACATGGACGCGGGTACAGGATGCTGGTCATATATCGATGAATTTTTCTGAAGTCTTTCAGAGGAACTCTTGGTACAGGTATGCGCAGTTTTTGGCCAGAAGTCGCCACAGGTCTGAGTCTTACATCTGCACCCCACTTTCTGTTGAGGAATCACAGCGGCCATTGACGATTACACCTCTTGACCGGATGTTGTCATTTTGTGTTCTGCAGATGAGCTCCAGAGGATTCTACATGGAGCACCTGCGATGTCAGCCTAAGTGGTGCAAATTGAGTACATTATCACACCCGATGGTGTTAGCTCAATTTGTAGAATGGCCATCCAGTGGACAGTTTCCTGTCTGTGTGCACCGCGTCCATCATCAGGACTCATATCAGGTGGTAGTGGGGTCCCTCCCTGAGGAGAGGTGCAGGGCGGTGTACCATCCGAGAAGGGAGTTCATGAGTGTGCCCAGCAGCAATGGTACGTATCCGGTTGAGGACTTGGCATGGCTGTGTGGACATCGGGTATTCCTGACCTTGCCAGTGAACTGGACTGGGTGCTGTGCACCTGTTGCAGTTACAGAGGGGTCGTACCTGGTGTCTTTGAGTAATGGTTCTCACTATGTGGGACATTCAAAGACTTCTGACGTCAGTCAGCTCGAGTCTTCTTGGGGTTCAGAGGTCCCAGTGGAATGGAAGCGTGGCTTCTTCCCGGGGTCGAAGGTCGGGGACCACCTGTTGCGCATGGAAGCTTTAGATTACCAATTTGGGATGTTCATTTATGATTCGGTGCAGGCGTTAGGGACCACCTCTGCAGAGCGGTGGGCCATGTATGTTGTGTCTTTACATCATAATTTGCTGTTGGATTTGTTTAAAGCATCTGTTAATGGAGTGTGTGAGGTGATTAATGATGGCACCTGCTGTACCTTTATACCTGATGCGTCTGCTTCAGATCCACAGGTCAGGGTGACAGCGGCCCTGCGCCATCTGAGGGAGCTTCAGAAGCATCAGACGGAGGAGGCGCATACAGGGCTGTGGCATGCACTGTCGTGGTTCACGAGAGGATCATGGCCTCAGGTGTTGGTCAAGATTTTGGCCTTGCCACTAGCTATTTTGGTTCTGTTCTGCCTATTTATGGGGTGTGTGACACCTTGTGCACGGGCAAAAATCTCGAGGATGATTGCTTCCAGGGAAATGGAGGATTTTGGGACGGCGTTTCCCTTGGTGCAGGCGGGGTCCACACCGTCGCCTGCCGCACAAACTCACCTGTATTTGGCAGACGACAGATACCTGTAGTAGTGGGGAGTGTTTGAGTGTGGAATGGAAGAGTGTTGCTTTTGTCCTAATTATATTATTTCTCTGATGGTCTTGCTGTTTGGAGGGGGTTTCATGTTTTCATCTTATTTTTCGGGTTTAATGATGGAGTCAGTTTGGGGTTAGTCGGGATGGTTGGTTCTGGGATCTGATGGAGGTCAGGCGCAGTTCGCTGCTGGGTGAAGGAGCTCTCAGGTATTCGGCGGAGTCCGGATACCTGTAGAGTGGATGGGGAACTCGGGGGTGGACCCCAGCTGGGGAGTTGGAGCGAAGAGGGGAACCGCATTTATCATTTTTTCCTTGAGTAGATTAGGCCACTACGGCTTTCAACGGTTGATTATTGTTTTTGTGTTTGGATGATGTTTAGTTTTGGAGTCGGATGGAGGTTTGGACTAGGGTTAGTTGATTTTGGTGGTTTGATTACTTGATTTTTTTTTATTTTTCTTGTTGTGGGTGGTTTTCCTTCGCTGGTGTGTTGGGAGGGGGTTCCTCTGCAGGGGCCCCTGGTGCTCTGCTGGTGGTTGCGGCCTATCTTTGATAGGCCGAGAGAGGGAGATGAAGGATAAATCACTGTTATACACGTTATTATAATTAAACCTATATTATTCACATGATCAAACCTATAGTAGAAGTGTTTCTATTCACAAATGTGTCTCATGTAACCACAAAGGGTTTTACATGTTCAGGTGTGCCAGCATTAATCTCACGGACCAAGCTGATGACCAGGCCTCAACCCACGGGCCACCTCTTTGAAGCAAACCAGAGCTGCACACAACACATTCCAGGGGGGGGAGGACACACATGCAGCAAAAACATCTTTGGTGTACCACACACATCAGAAATCATGCTCAATACACAGGCTCACACTTAGTTAATCACACACAAGGTGCACAGGACAATAACTTGTTTAAACTTAAGCAAAACTCGTTTAAATCTAGAACTGCTCCTCTGAATTGGCACAAACAAAGAAGCACACAAACTGATAAAGGTCAGGAAGCGGAGACCTTGAGCAGGATCATAAATCTCGTTGCTAAGGCAACTATCAGGTTTAACCAATGGGACAACAGCAAAATCCCAAAACAATTTATGGTACCACATAACATCACGTATCAAAGAGACACTTTAGGCATTCCTGGAGCGACTTCACGGCGAGAGGTTCGATCCAGCAGCTTGGTTCGTGTGCACATGAATTGACCTAATGCCCATTTTCTGTTTAACCTGTTTTAAACCTGTGTCTTAATCAATAAACCTTACTTTTTCTAAGAAACGCCTGGTCATTCAGAACACGTCTTTAACTGAAATTCCTTCAGTAGCGCGTCCACTTGCGTGCGTGAGGAGCTTTTTGGAGGTAAAAACGCTGCTCGGTGTGACCACACCATTAGTTTCTAGCGCGTCAAGCTCCCCCCTCCCTCCCTCCCTCCTGCTCCCTCCTGTAAGTTTCATTTCTCCTGTAAGTTTTGTTTCGGTACTGTATTTTCTGGTGTAAAGGCGCATAAACCACGTAACTTGAAACAATGCTTTTCAGTGGGAGGCATTCGTAACCGCGAAACGTCGTAATTCGAGACCGTCGTAAGTCGAGGACTACCTGTACTAACATTTGAAAACTTTTCTCCCCAGTTTTTTAGAACTTACACATTTAGGTCTTGACAAATGTCCTTAAACTATCATAAAGGCGTTCAATACAAGATCAACTGGACTTTATTTGTTGCAAAAGACGTTTCGACCCCTATCCAGGGGGCTTTTTCAATTCACCTTAAACGTAAAAGTCCTTAAACTATAAACAATCATTTGAGCCATGATGGAATAAATAATGTATTAAAGAAAGACTTCAGAGCTTAGCCATGACGAGAGTCAACAGAAGTTTGGGTGTGTTCACAACACTATAAAGGGATGTGAGAAAAGTGAGGGACAAACAGGGAGAAAAAGTTTAAAAAAAAGTCTGTTGATGTGCATAAAGTAGTATTAACAGTGTAAAAACTGTGAGGGTAAAAAGGACTGCGAAACATTTGGACGGTTTTGAGAATGTGTGACATCATCACAATGAACCCTTTGTGTCAAAATCTCCAAAAACCATTGAAACCTAAACTGTGACTGAGTAAAACATGTAAAAATGTTTCAAAAGGCCAACAGGAGTAGAGAACTACGATAGAAAAATGAACGACTGCAGAATATTAAGGGGGCTGAGGCATCTGGACCGGTGCCGATGTCGCCAAAGGTTCAAGGTGCTGCTAATCATTGATGATCAACAGACTCCAGTTTTTAGGTTTTGTGTTCAGCTGTGTCGCTATAATTCCTACAATAACTTACCAGTTTGTCAACAGTGTCAGTTTTTATCTTATTACCGTTCATGAGTTCTCCTGTAGACAGTGTTAAAGGTTAAATCTACTGCTCCAGCTGTGACTCGAGAGCAGAACAACTCAACATGACAGATGAGTCTGTTTAAAGACAACTTTACGTGTTACCTTTTGAATCAAACTAAATAAGAATCCATGCAGCTCCTGTTTGACTTGTTGCGTGACATTAACTGTTAATGAGAAATTGATTGGGAGCAATGTTTTCATTTTCTCTTTAAACAAAAAGGTTCAAATGTCTTTGACGTTTCTACTACAAGATACGTAACCTGTTGAAGTAAAAAACTCTGGATCAAACACCGCTATGAGAACGTTTCTATTAACTGCTGGTGTTTCCATTCCCCCAATCAATCAAATGAATGAATAAATCAACCCAACAACGTCCCAGTTTCTGTTTCCCACATGGCAGGACGACAGTCAAGGACAAGTCCATCGATGTGTTTAGCGCGGGGCCCTCGGGGTTCAGGTGGAGCTCTTTGGCTGGCTGCGATAAGAGCAGGCCCCGCGATCCTCTGCAAGTCCCTCTGGGGCCCTGCTTTTAAATAACCCCACATTTACAAAAGCTTGAGGACCTAATCAGAAATGAAAGAGTGACAGAGAGAGGAGAGATCTGAATGCAAGCAAAGATCTGTTGGTCTTTATCCCCCACCCCCCACTCCTTGGCCCATTCCTCTCTCCCTGTCCAGGTCTTTCCTACACATTGAATGGCTGTCTGATAAGAGCTGTGATTATATTGATTTGGTGCAGGACCATCTCCTCTGTCTGTCCACCTCCCCCCCTGCCTTCACCCTCGTACCCTTCAACAGACATTGCTGCTCAGAGCGGGGCAGCTGTGAAGATCTGATGGACTGGACACAGAAAACACGGTCATCGTTAAGCACACCAGACAAAAGTTTAAAATGTTTGGATAAGACTTCATGAAACGGCGTGAAGGGACACTGCAGCATCAGCCTGGTGTTGGCAAACAGAACACTCTGTGTCCAAAAGATGCTTTTTGTCCCTCGCTGCATAACGTCCATCCATGTGTGCACGTTAACTTTAAAAATAAGGAAGGTACCAACTTCCACTTTGGTGCGTGGAAACATTTAGGTGTAAGAGATGTTCATTTTGAAAATTGGGTCACAATGTCAAAATCCAAGATGGTTGCCGTCATATATGTCTGTCCGTCTTGTGAGTTGGATAACTTGAAAAATAGACAACATGCTAACTTCCATTTTGGTGTGTGACTGTGGTCCTTATCAAAAATTAAATCAAAATCCAAGACGGCCACCACACTATCTATCATCTATCTATCTATCTATCTATCTATCTATCTATCTATCTATCTATCTATCTATCTATCTATCTATCTATCTATCTATCTATCTATCTATCTATCTATCTATCTATCTGTCTGTCTGTCTGTCTGTCTGTCTGTCTGTCTGTCTGTCTGTCTGTCTGTCTGTCTGTCTGTCTGTCTGTCTGTCTGTCTGTCTGTCTGTCTGTCTGTCTGTCTGTCTGTCTGTCTGTCTGTCTGTCTATCTATCTATCTATCTATCTATCTATCTATCTATCTATCTATCTATCTATCTATCTATCTATCTATCTATCTATCTATCTATCTATCTGTCTATCTATCTATCTATCTATCTGTCTGTCTGTCTGTCTGTCTGTCTGTCTGTCTGTCTGTCTGTCTGTCTGTCTATCTCCGTCCGTCCGTCCGTCCGTCTGTCTGTACAGTATATATATATATATTTTTTTTCAACCTTGGCTCTCGACGGAGGCAGTCGCTAGTCCTTTCCTCTCCCGTCCTCCCCCCCCCCCGCTGCTGCCTGCAGCTCCTCAGCAAAGCACCTCGAACGCAAATTAAGATGGATTGGAGGTTTGGGCATTCGATTCTACGAACAAGATTTCTACAGAAGAAAAGGCACAAGGGGAGCCAGTCCACCCTCACAGAGTGACGAAGAGGATACGCCATGGATTCCTGTGGGTGTGGATGGTGTGCGTCTCGCTCTCTGTGCTGTGCTCTGTGGAGGTGAAGAATCTGGATTATATTGGATTACGATGGCAGCGCTTTGCTTTTTGGCGTTTGTGGAGCACTGGCCTATCGCAAAAGAGGGAGACTTCAGCAGGACTTAATGCCTGGAGCACCCGACGTCTGGTCTGCGCGGTGACCTCGAGAAATCAGCTGTTTGCGAGCTTATCCAGAGGGTGAACAGATCACCCTCGGATTGGGACTCTGGACGCTGTGGTCAACATCTGAGGTCAGAGCTTGGATCAGTGGAAAAAGTCCCGAATTGGATCACTTGGAACAGAGTCGCCCTTACAGACTGAAGGCTGCAGAAATTACAATGTGAGCCTGAAGTGAAAATATTTGTCAATTCTTATCTGACTCCCTTGGAAACAGCCTTGAAAAAGGCTGGATATCTAATTTCTCCCGAGATGTGCTTTACTGTGGACAAAACAGCTGCTCTTGTCTTGTCTGCTACCCCCCCCGGATAACTTTTCTATGAGCGTTATCGGAGGCATCTGGAATGTATCATGGACAGAATCCTCCCTGCCTCAGTCTCAACATGCAACATGTAACTGTCTTAAATGTGCTTATTGGTATATAGTTTTTACTGTGTCATGCGGTGTCTTGGCAGACAAAATGTGATACATTTTTTAAATACCAACGCTGTGACCCTCATGGTACTTTCCTTTTTTCACACCTTTGACCTTCATCCCGAGACGGATGAGAGAGGCCGCGCTGAAGAACATGTAATGTGTTCTGAATAAGCAGCAGCTTTACACACTCACCCCATCTTCAGGATGACTGCATACATAATCACGCTGTATTGGTGAAAACTGGTGCAATGTTAATAAAAGCTCTTGAATCTTGAATCTTGAATATATATATATGTATAATATATATATATATTCGTATGTAGTTAATTATGGAGTTTCTCAGGGTTCGTTGGGGTGGCTGTGGCTGAGTGGTTAGAGCACTTGTCCTCCAATGCAAGTGTTGCAGGTTCAAACCCACCAGCAGTCACATGCTGAGGTGTCCATGGGCAAGACACTGAACCCCTCATAGCCTCTGATGTGTGTCCCATCAGTGTAGGAATGTGATCTAAATGACAGATTAGTCTCTTTAGAATGAATTGTTCAGTTAGCTTTGCAGAGATCTAGTAGAGTGATGTGTGAATGTATAAATGAGGCACATATTGTTGTAAAGAGCTTTGAGTATCTTGATCAGATTGAAAGGCGATATATAAGTACAGTACAGTCCACTTACCATTGTTTGGACCAATACACTTCACTTTATATATGCTTCTGTAGTTATTAAACAGGGGGGGGGGGGGATAATTTTCCATTGTGTATTATATAAGCATTTACTTCTCAAATCCCTCAGCAGTGGGGGACATCAGTTGCACCGCTTGTTATTGTGATTATTTATAGGTCTAACATTTATCAAAGATAATAAAAAAAAAAAATCATATTTCACTACATTATAATTTTCAACTGCCAACTCTTTCATATTCTTGTTTTATTTGCTGTGCCACTAACAGGACGGTGTTCCTCTGTCTGTCTCCGTCCTTGTTCTCGTCAAAGAAGTCAACAACCAAACGGGCCTTACATCTACACACTTGTCTGCCACTCTGCCTCGGCGACTGTCCAAGATCTGAAGCCAAGGGTGTCGTACACCTGCACTCGCCTTTTCCACAAACAGAAGACTTGGGTCTCTGGAGTTTGAGAAGTGCACTCATCAAACGTTTCAGTTGTTGCTTGTCTGGCTGGAACAATGAATGTCTAGAATTGCAGAGAAACATGAGTCTGTGAGGTGTTTGAGAGATTGTGTTACTTGTGATCAAATGTGGGGCATTCGACCTGACGTTATGTTTTGTCAAAAGACTTGAATTTCTTGGTATGTCTAGGCGGGACACAATCTGAAGGCTGAGTTAGAACAGAACACCATCTTAAATGCACCCATTTCTTTTTTCTATTCAGTCAGAGTTGCTGGGGGGCGGAGCTTATCTCCAACAGTCCATGGTTGACATGTGAGCCCTGGACAAGCAGCCAGTCCAATTATCTGTAACTGTTTCGTGTCGTGAAGCAAGAGGGAGAATTGGAAAATACCTCCTGTCTGTCCATCCATGCATGTTGTGTGCATGATCACTTGAAAAATAAGTGAGGTACTGACTTCCGTTTTGGTGTGTGACTGTGGTCCTTATCAAACATTAAATCAAAATCCAAGATGGCCAACCACACCTCTCTCTCTCTCTCTCTCTCTCTCTCTCTCTCTCTCTGTCAGTCTAACATGCATGTTCTTGGTCTGTGGGAGGAGACTGGAGCACCTGGAGAAACCCCACGCAGCACAGAGAGAACATGCAGCCTCCACCCAGATATCCTGATACATGCTCAATAATCCAGGTAGATGAATCTAACAAGGTTGAGTCAAGACCTCAGAGGTCTTGACTCAACCTTGTTAGATCTGTTAGATATTTATCTACACTGACCCTGGGTTTTTGATCTGCTCGAGGCAGGATTATAATGAAAGTATGACCTGATTATAACTGGTTTAAACTGGGCCAGCAACTCTTAAAGAGTCTCCCAGGGATTCAAATCCATCAAGGAATCGTTTAAATCTCTCGCTGCATCACGCAGAAAGGCTTTTAAGCACCGTCTCATTTTTCCTTTCACATTAACTCAAGTAAGATCCCCCAGTATAGCTCTGCATACGTCCGTACGTACGCATGTACGTACACGTGTACGTACGCGTGTCCGTACGCAGAGAGTTCAGCCCCACACCCCAGCATACGTTCTCATGTACATTCTCGCATTATCACACCAAATTCTTGACGTAATTTGAGCAGCTGCAGGGCAGAGCGTTTACCTACGGGACAAATTGAGGTCGCTGATTGGTCATTTGCTGACACGCCTACTGAATTGATTGACAGGTCGGGGGGGGGGGGAGAGCGGTGAGGCGAGAGCTGGCAGCTGCAGCGGTGTTCTGTGTTTATATGTTAATAAAAAGTTCTAAAATAAAAAAATAAAAAAAACAGCTGGTCCTGCAGCCCACACATC
Source organism: Garcialebias charrua (assembly GCA_038048925.1). Taxonomy (NCBI): domain Eukaryota; kingdom Metazoa; phylum Chordata; class Actinopteri; order Cyprinodontiformes; family Rivulidae; genus Garcialebias; species Garcialebias charrua. Next base: position 10,735 of record JBBPBX010038671.1, read on the forward strand.
AGACCAGCACATCAGGAAATCTCCAGAACCTCCCGCAGCCACGCTGGACCTGAGTTTAATTCGCTCATGACAAATTTGTTAATTTCTTATCATTTCAGTCATGGAGTCAACGGAGGAGGAAGCGATCACTGCCTTTTGGCAAAAAAACTAAAGAAAAGGCCAGATCAAGGATGAAGAAGGGGAATTTAATACATTTGTGTCGCATACAAAACAGTCTGGCGCCGGGCAGTTTATTGTGAGACAACGCGTTTGCGTACGCGGTTGTAAAATTTGAGTTTTGTGCGTACATGCCCTGCGGGGGTACACTTGTACCTCTGCGTAGTACGTGCGTACAGCTGCGTATGGACGTACGCAGAGCTATACTGGGGGCTTTAGTCACTCCCCCTTATACACGGTTAGGTTGTGCTCCCCTTCTGCGAAGGAAGAGTCTAGGGCCTATAAATCTGTAAGTAATGGGACATCCGGCCCTTCCGGTTCCTGATCTCGTGTCATGTACCGGACTGACCAGCGCTGTAAACTGTAACCTGTAACCTGTCCCTGTCTTGATTTTAATACAACTGGTAAAACTGAATTCATGTTTCCTGGATTTATTAATAGTGTGAGTTGACGCTTCTGAGGGAGGTCCGGGCCAGGGGACAGCGTGGGCTGGAGGAGGACCTGGGGTCCGAGACGAGGCCTGAGGCTCACGGCTAGCAACAGCTAGCTGCAGTGACCCGTGACCCATGACCTGCATCCAGCTCCCATTGTAACAGATCCACCCAGATAGCCCCCTGGCCAGGATTCAATCTGGCAACCTTCTTGCTGAGAAGCAACAGCTCTACCAATTGAGCATATTTTTATTTCAGGCTATTATAGTTCTAAAAGACTGACTTGTTTTTTGTGAAAAAAAGTAAAGGTGTTTAATTTTTCCTCTGAGGAACATGAATGGTCATAAAGTTAAAGAGCAATGTACGGGTCAACTCTTCCTGCTTGGTGCATGACTCAGGGCGTTTCAGTTCAAGTCTTCATCACACGTTCAATCTTGTGTTGACAGTGCCCCCCCCCCAACATCTCAACACTCATCTAATACATTTACATAATGAAATGTGTCCCTGAGTTGTTTCCGTACCGCTCAGCAGGGGCTGGCTGCGTCTGTACGCAGCAGGCATTGGTCCCAGGCGCTCCTGGCGCTGGTTCAGAACTCGGCCCAGGTGGCCCGTGTGGCGCAGGCTGCCCACGGTCAAGCTGTGCAGGTACACCGGCTCCACGAAGTGGCTCAGCAGCGCCCCCTGCAGGCCCAGGATGTTCCATCTGAGAGGAAGAGTTGGAAAGCAGGGGAGGGAAAAATGGGAAGAGTAAGTGGTTTGATGAACAAATAAAAAGATGGGAGGAGGGGTGGAAACAGGCCGACTGACGGACATGAGAGCTGTGATGACAGCCGGAGACAATTTGATCATTATCTTGATGTGGGACGTGATGAACAGCAGCCTCGGCGTGCACACCCTCTCCTCCCAGACACAAACCGTCATCGCCAACAACAACACAGCCAAAGGTCACAGCATCAGCATTCATTACACATTACCACGTGCGCATTCATCAGCGCCGCGGAGGTTAATGCACTGCAGGGGAGCCTCTGCTGACAGCTCGGCGTGGGGGCTCGCGGGGGCCCGCCACCTCTACGTTTGTTTATCGAGGCTCACCTGTGACACAAACTCACTGCGGGGCTCCAGACCTGACTCTGTGGCCCGCTGGTCATGTGTGGAAACCCCTTTGATTCAAGCAGCAGATGCTAATGTGAGCATAGAAAATGATCATTACTACCTTTATTACCATT
>JBBPBX010038671.1:16090-30273 GCA_038048925.1 Garcialebias charrua
CCGAGGGAGTTTACAGCTGTTATGATTGTTGCTGTATATATTCCTCCAAGCTCCAACAGCAAAGTTAGAAGTGAGGCACTGAATGAACTATATCTGCACATCAGTGAGCAGCAAACAGCCCATCCTGATGCTTTTCTCATCACGGCTGGTGATTTCAACCAAGCAGATTTAAAGAGTGTATTTCCAAAAACATACAGAAACATAAACTTTGCAACAAGAGGAAACAACACACTGGACCAAGTTTACACCACCATGAAAAATGCCTACAGAGCCCTCCCCCTCCCCCACATTGGTGCTTCTGACCATATCTGTGTTATGCTAAAGCCAGCATACAGGCCACTGGTGAAAGTCACAAAACCAGTCCGCAAGCAGATACGAGTGTGGCCAGAGGGGTCTTCAGAGGCACTCCAGGACTGTTTTGACACCACAGATTGGAATATATTCAAAGAAGCTGCTACCACAAACAACAACACATGTCTCCAGGAGTACTCAGACACTGTATGTTCATACATCACCAAGTGCATTGATGATGTAACCAACCTCAAGACCATCACTGTTCGGGCTAATCAGAAGCCATGGCTGACAGCAGAGGTTTACAGACTCCTGAAAGCCAGGAATGCTGCCTTCAAAGCGGGAGATCAGGTGGGCCTGAGGACAGCCAGAAACAACCTGGCCCGGGGCATCAGAAAGGCCAAGAAGCAGTATTCCAGGAAAATAGCTCACCGTTTCAAGGACAGCAAGGATACACGCAGTCTGTGGCTGGGAATACAGACCATCCCACAGACCTGTGACAGCTCAACCTCTACGCTGAATGAACTGAATGAGTTCTTTGCTCGGTTTGAGGCAAGTAACAGCACACCTGCACAAAAACTCACCCCCTTTTCTGATGACCAGGTGCTGGCGCTGTCCTCAGACAGCGTAAGGTGATCATTCATCAAGATTAACGCCCGGAAGGCCTCTGGTCCTGACAACATACCTGGTCGTGTGCTGAAGGACTGTGCAAGGGAACTCGCAGCGGTCTTCACGGACATCTTTAACATCTCACTGAGCCAGGCCATCGTCCCCACCTGTTTCAAAGCCACCACCATCATCCCTGTCCCAAAGAAGGCAACGCCCGCATGCCTCAATGACTATCGCCCAGTAGCACTCACCCCCATCCTGATGAAGTGCTTTGAACGGCTAGTCATGAAAAGCATCACATCTGTCCTCCCTGCCTCCCTGGATCCCTTCCAATTTGCATACCGACCTAATCGCTCAACCGACGATGCCATCTCCTCTGCCCTCCACACAGCTCTCACACATCTGGACACGAAGGACTCTTATGTTAGAATGCTGTTCATCGACTTCAGCTCGGCATTCAACACCATCATCCCCCAACAGCTCATCCTTAAACTGGACAGTCTGGGGCTGAACACCTCAATGTGTAACTGGCTGCTAGACTTCCTGACCGGGAGACCACAGACAGTACGGGTCGGGAGTAACACATCTAGCACCATCACATTGAACACAGGGGCCCCACAAGGATGTGTGCTGAGCCCCCTTCTATTCACCCTGCTAACACACGACTGCACACCATCATACAGCTCCAACCACTTCATCAAGTTTGCGGACGACACAACAGTGGTAGGTCTCATCAGCAACAACGATGAGACGGACTACAGGAACGAGGTGAGCCGCCTGGCCTTGTGGTGCGGACACAACAATCTCACTCTCAACGTGGAGAAGACAAAGGAGATTGTTGTGGACTTCAGGAAGAGGGATGCCCAACATGCCCCTCTGACCATCAACAGCACCGCAGTGGAGAGAGTAGACAGCACCAAGTTCCTGGGAGTGCACGTCTCAGAGGACCTGTCCTGGAGCAGGAACACTGCATCACTGGCCAAGAAGGCTCACCAGCGTCTCTACTTTCTCCGCAAGCTGAAAAGGGCTGGAGCTTCAACCCCCATCATGTGCACCTTCTACAGGGGAGCCATAGAAAGTGTACTGACCAGCTGCATCACGGTGTGGTTTGGTGCATGTACTGCATCCTGCCGCAAGAGCCTCCAGCGCATCGTGAGAGCAGCTGAGAAGATCGTCGGCACCTCCTTCCCCTCACTGCAGGACTTACACAGCAACCGCCTCACTCGGAAAGCCCACTGCATGGCAGGTGATCCCACACACCCACTACACAGCTGCTTCAGACTGCTGCCATCAGGGAGGAGACTGAGGAGTCTCCAGGCTCGAACCAGCAGACTGAGAGACAGCTCTGTTCATCAGGCAGTCAGAATGCTAAACACTCTGCCTGCTCTGCCTCCCCTCCCATTTGAACTGCCTTAACACAAAAAACTTTCTCACACATTACCACACAACACAAAGATTTTAACACTGGACTCTGTGTCATCAAACGGGTTATTCACTAAACTCTCGGTCATGTGCTCATTCAGTTTGCACTACTTCTCATATTTGCACTAATGTTTGTATTACATTACTGCCTATAGTCATACTACTGTTTACATTCACTGTTTACATTTATTAATACTGTTTACATTTATTACTACTGTTTACACTACTTTTATATCTACACTACTGCTGATACATATACAGTATTCTCTGACTAGCCTTATCTAAGGATGCCAAATGTGCCTTATGTGCCTTACTGCATATGCCACTTTGCCTCTATACCAACATCAACTACCTCATACATATACTGTGTACATTAACTCATATGCTGCTGTGCCACTCTTTGCAAATGTCAATGCTAGAACCTTCAGTTTATTTTATAGATATACTTTTTATACTTTTTATACTACTATGCAAAAACTCAGGACAGTATTACACTTTTATTATTTCATTTTATGCTTATGTTCATTAAATGTTTAGTGTTTTAGTGTTGGTGTAAATTTTCATACTTTTATACTACTATGCAAAAACTCAGGACAGTGTTACACTTTTACTATTTTATGCTTATGTTTATTAAATGTTTTAGTGTTTAAATGGTTAATGTTGCACCGAGGGACTGAGAGAAACACAATTTCAATCCTGTGTATGTCCTGTACATATTGCAGTTCTGACAATAAAGTTGACTTTGACTTGACTTTGACTTATTTGATAGATTCCAGTTTGTAAATGTAAATAATGAATCTTCTTCGTACACCAAAATTAGTCATGGAGTTCCTCAGGGTTCAATGCTTGGACCAATACTCTTTATCTTGTATGTGCTTCCATTAGGTAAAGTTATTAAACAGCATGGGATAAATTTTCATTGTTATGCTGATGATACACAGTTATATTTGTCCATGAAACCCGATGAATCCAATCAGTTACTTAGACAACAAGCATGTCTTAAAGACATAAAAACCTGGATGACCCTAAATTTTCTGCTTTTGAATACAGACAAGACTGAGGTTGTGATTTTTGGACCAGAGCAGGTGACTTGGAGCTATAGAAATAAACTGAATTGAATTTAATCAAAATTATCATAGTATAATAAAGGAATTGTAGTGATACCTTGGTCTCTGAAAACTCTCAGTGGTACACCTTGTTTCACTGAAACTCTCAGTGAGACATCTTTTCTTGAAACTTTCAAGAAGAAGACAGTGGACACTGTTTATTCCATTAATTTGAATCAAAGATTCAAATTAAATTACCAAGAGACTTTTATTTTGTTCTAATTCAAATATAATCAAAGCATAACCTTGTGTTATTTGTATGGTCGTTGTTATTGTTCAATATTTTGATAATCAAAGACTCTGTCCAAGTCAAGGATATGTCAAATTGAACTTTCAATATTTGTTTAGAAATGTTTAAGACAGCAATCAAGTTTAATCATTAAACTGGCGTCTGTATTCTGTTCCTTTCTAAACATTTTCTCCAAACAACCTTCTAGCTCTTTGACTCATAATAACCTCTCTGACCTTCCACTAAACCACTCCTAATTCCTGGTTGCTAACCAATGGAACAGAGCGAATACTCTGATGTCAATCTTTCCATAAAAGCTGTAACTTCCTTGAACTTTTAGTTCTGTTGGGAAGCTCAGATGAAATGAACTTTCCCTTAAGCTGTGGGAAATTTGGTCAGACGCCAAAGACCTCGTTCCTCAGCAAAGGGTTTAGAGCACGCCGCTGTAAACCCACTCGAGCTTAGAGCTCCAACTTTGAAGGAATTTTCCTCTTGAGGAATACTTTATTCTGAAAATCAACCGGAACTACATGTACTGCCACTACTTGGGTTCGATTGACGCGGACCTCAGCGAGACGCTGGGAGTGTTAACACACTGAAGTCCAGCTCGGACGTAACATGGACTAAGAACCTTTACGTCTAAAGGCTGCTTCCATCTCTTACCGTCGTCTTCGCAAGGTAAAGAGTTGGGATTGTTTACGATCGGACCTGGGTCTAACGGATGTCGCCCGAAGGGTGTGCTATTTTCTGGTTGAACTTATTCCCAGATAAACTTCCTCTTTCCTTCCTCCTTTCCCTTAAACTCTTACCTTGCCAGTAACATTAAGTTAAAACGTGCCTGCAGATATAAGTTAATTACCATCTTATAACTTTATTCTGTTGTTCCTAAAATACACGTTGAGTAGTAGAAGTTATGGACGCATGATTTCAGCTGTTTGATGTCACATTATAGGAAAATCTGATCAATCGACCGTGTACATATGTGATGTAATTTTATGATTCTGTTGAATGACTCCATTTCCTGATGGGTCAAATATAATTCATGTTTCATTGTCAAGTTACATCTCTTATCTGATCGCACAATTTATTGTTTAATCCTGAAAAATAAGAGAATCCGTGATTTAATCAAGATTGTGTCAGGATAACTTCCTGCTCATCTTACATGTAGTAGCACCCCTCCGTGCCTACTACAGAACGATTGTAATACTGTCACAGCATTCAGTTCACAACAACCTAAAGTATTAAAAGGATTATAACGATTCTTATAGTAAAATAATTTTGCAAAATGCACACATATTGTAATGCATCATAAAGAGATCAATAAGTAACATATTTCCAGTACAACCTCCCATCCCCCAAGCACACTTGTCCATTTGACTGGTAATATAAAGGAAGGTCAGCAGCACATCTCTCTGCACCTGAAGCCTTTGTTCATATAAAGTGGGCTTCAGACGGGGGGAGCAAACATGAACACACTGAAAGCCCAAACCAAATGGACATGGTTGTGTTTATTATTTAAAAGCAGACACAGGAAATAGTCCTGAATCATAAAGCGTCAGCTGACATTAGTGTTTGTTTATAACTTTAAAAACAATATATGACACAGTTGGAGCACACCACTTAGTGTTAATTAAACAATTCTGATTTTAAACTGTGTTTTGTAGTTTCTTCTGCTTGAAGAAACTGCTGCAGTTGTCAACTAATTAGATGATCTGCTGGACAAGGTGTAATAATATAATGTGTACCGTGTTTTCCGGTGTATAGGTCGCACCTTTTTATGGTTTTTTTCAAGGCCTGCGACCTATATATGGCTTGTTATCACTTTCGGCGAAACAAATTTTTAAATCCAGCTCATTTCACAATTACGTTCATTTATTAAGGAAAAGTTCAGCTCAGACATATATTTGCTATAATTTTTATCAAACAAATAATTGTTTTTAAGTGTTAATCTTCTTTAAAGCCTTGCTGTGCGCTCCTGTGGCAGACATTTGCAGCAGAGCTAAACGTAGGTGCAAGCTATACACCAGTGCGACCTATCTAGGGATTTTTCCAATCTATTGGTGATAATTGGACAATGCGACCTATACACAGGTGCGACCTATACACCAGAAAATACTGTATCTTCTGTTAGCACAAGGTGAACGGAGCTAAAGTAATCATTCAACTCCTCTGGTAGCATCACTTTAAATTTAGATCATAATCATACAGTTGGTCGACATGATTATGAATATTAGTATATGTGTCAGTGAAGCTGTAACGTGTTCACGTCTCCTCTTTTGAATGAACAACCAGTTCAAGGGCTCGAAACGTGTCAGAAGTCTCTTCATTTAAGCAAAAAAAAAAAAAAAAAAAGAATAGGAATAAGTTGAAGTCATGGTCATAAAAACACACGCACATATCATCACGTCCAGACATGAAGGTCCTAAAGCCAACAAGCACGTGAGCAGAGCGTCGGTGAGGACAGTGTGTGTGACGAGCATGTCGGGTGGGAGAAGTCAATCCTACAGATTTAAAGATCAAGAGAAAGCCTCAGTTAATGCACCTTTCATTAGAACAGGATTACTACAAGTCACATATGGAGAATCAATAACCTCTATCTGGACTAGCATGGCTCGTGTGTGTGTGTGTGTGTGTGTCCCCTCCCCCCACACCTGTTAGGTAAATATCAGACAAGCTCTTAAAGCACATTTTAAAATTCTTTATTCCAGTAAATCTCTCCTGCTCATGACGGCGTTAATCTACTCATAAAGTTAACCTTTCCACCGTTTACTTTTATTCTCTTTAACAGACCACACGGTGGGCGGGGGGCTTTTATTTTTCCTTTTCGTTTGTTTTATTTTAACAAAGTCTTACTGATCCATGAGGTAATAACTGCAATGCTTAGGAAAACTAAAAACTAAAACTAAAAACACCTGACTGGGATTTTGGTCAAAAGACTGGTCTGTAAAGCAGCAATAATAAATATCTTACCTGTCGCAGAAAGCTTCTGGAGTGGCCTGAGTTTGGAGAAAAGCAGCTGATCGAGGAGTGATGTGGTTTAAATTCATTTTTTTTGTTTTGTTTATTTAACCTTTATTCATACAGGTTGTATTTATATTCATTTTTACATATTTTTGTATAAACTTCTAATCTTCTGGGGATCTACAGGCGTGAGCAGCATTTGGTGCCGTGAAGATTTACATCCAAGAAGAGTTTAAAACATGTTCCTGCTGAAACAAACAAGAACTGTATGATGGCTGTGTAGAAGTTTGTGTCTGCATCAACGTGTGAACACTGCAGCGGGTTTAACATGGAACACGTTAGTTTGGATGGACCTTCAGCTCGTGGGTCAGCTGAACAAAGTAGAGGGTTGCTGACCTGAAACAGAGGCAGGTTTTCAAACCTTTACAGCAGATTTTATTTTACATTACTTATTAATGTTCATAAACCCTGCATGATGTGACTCCTGGATCATGGAGCTGTTCATGCTTTTAAATATTAAACTGTGTAAACAAACAAACAAACAAAAACCCACAGTTCAATGCAATATAAATTTTAAAAACTGTGTGATCTGCTCATAAATGAAGATGTGATGTTAGCTCATCAAAACTGCATTTCACCAAACTGAGGTTGAAACATCTACAACAGGTAAGATGTTTATTTTATATAACTTTACTACAGAAACTCACTTTAAAATCCATCCATCCATCCATCCATCCATCCATCCATCCATCCATCCATCCATCCATCCATTATCTTTACCCGCTTCTTCCTTTTCAGGTCAGGGGGGTCACTGGTGCCCTCCAACAGACAATGTGTGAGAGGAAGGGGACACCCTGCACAGGTCTCCAGTCCATCACAGGGACACATAGAGACAAACAACCATTCACTCTCTCACCTGGGGACAATTTAGAGTTACAATGAGTCTAACATGCATGTTTTTGATCTGTGGGAGGAAACACATGCAGCCCGGAGAGAACATGCGAACTCCATCCAGAAAGGTCCCTGACTGGGATTTGAACTGCAGATGTCCAGCCTCTCATTAAGAAACCCACTCTTGACCCCTCTGTTCTTGCTAACTACAGGCCCATCTCCAAACTGCCATTTCTTTCAAAAATGCTCGAGAAGGTTGTGTACAACCAACTATCAGCATATTTGGAAGAACAGAACATTCTCGAGGTTTTACAGTCTGGTTTTAAAGCTCTACACAGAATCTGCTCTTTTAAAGGTTTTTAACGACATATTTTTAGCAACAGACTCTGGTGACAGTGTTGTCCTCCTGCTTTTAGATTTATCATCTGCTTTTGACACCGTGGACCATGACATCTTACTATGTCGTTTGAAACAATGGGGGGGTGTCAGCGGTGCAGCACTGAACTGGTTTAGGTCCTACTTAGCCGACCGTACTTTCTGTGTCCGCCTTGGTGACCATGTGTCCTCCTCTGCTCCTCTTCTGTGTGGGGTTCCTCAGGGCTCAGTCTTAGGCCCCCTCCTCTTCACACTGTACCTGCTCCCTCTTGGCTCCATTCTTAGAAAATATGGGATCTCCTTTCATTGTTATGCAGATGATACGCAGATTTATGTCCCGCTTCAGAAAAAGGACTCCAACTCTCTGGCCCCTCTGTTTTCATGTCTGGAGGACATCAAAGCCTGGATGGCTGTGAACTTTTTAAAGTTTAATGAGGGGAAGACTGAGGTGATGGTTTTTGGAAGCTCCACTGAGACTCCCAAGGTCAATGTTGGTTCCTTGGCTCAATACATTCATTCAACCTTTATTTATACAGGCTAGCCTCGTTGAGTCACGGGGACTCATTTACAAGAGGGACCTGTCTCACTCACACCAAACAACCATCCACTCTCACACTCACACCTAGGGTCAATTTAGAGTCACCAATCAGCCTAACAAGCATGTTTTTTGGTCTGTGGGAGGAAACCGGAGTACCCGGAGGAAACCCACGCATGCACGGGGAGAACATGCAAACTCCACCCAGAAAGGCCCCGGACCGGGATTTGAACCGGCAACCTTCTCGCTGAGAGGCAGCAGCTCTACCAGTTGTGCCACCGTGCTGCCCATCAGACCTATTGTTACAAACCTGGGGGTCAAGATCGATGCCGGACTAAAATTAGAAAACCACATCAGAGCAGTTGTTAAAACTAGTTTTTTCCACCTGAGGCAGCTGGCTAAGGTGAAGCCAATTCTTTCCAAGCAGCATTTTGAAACAGTAGTTCACGCCTTTGTGACCACACGGCTGGACTACTGTAATGCACTCTATATAGGAATCACAGGGTATATGCAGGAATAATGAAGTTAATTTCAATACCTTTTCAAGACTTTTTCAAGACCTTCCAAAATAAATTCAAGACCTTATCGTCACTTTGTTTTATTAAGCAACAAATCTTTGATTTACAAAACTGCTGTTGTTTTCAATTAAATCCGTGAATCTCAAACCTACAACAGAACTGAGATACAGTGGAAAGAAAAAAGTTCAAAAGAAGAAACTGAACCACGACTAGGTTTAAGAAAATATAGCTTAGGTTACAACAAGACTCGTAGCTATTTTAAAGTAACTTGGTTGAACAATGGCGAATAAGAAATAAACACAGTAATCATTACATGTGCCTCAGTGCAGTTGCTTTGCATTCCAGCAACTCTTCAGTTTGCACCAGCTCAGCTGTCGCTGGTGGAGCACAGAAACTGCTGATAGACATCTGCGTTTTGCGGCTAGCTGCACTTTTGTGGCTAGCTCCAGTCATATGGGACTTCAAGGCGTTTATGCCCATCGAGGCTACGCTCATCTTTTCTTTTTTTTTCTTTTTTTTTTACAAAATGTACAATAAGCCTCGCCATTATTCTCGGCGACAGGCCTCAGTCATTCTTGAAAATCAGGCATCTCCAACCAGGAGTCCGAAAACTTGCATTTACCCATTGTTCTCACGGTCTCGCGGCAACTTACTCAAACACACAGACTCAACTTGGAGATAAAGCAGCCGCGCATGCGCACAAGATAGGCCTAGCCGTAAAGGCTGTTGTAACCTGACACTCTAAATTTGTGCGAAGCAGTTTCCGAATCCTCCGCGGTGAGGAAAACAAATATTAGTCATACATACTTTTTGCTGTCAAATTATTTAAAGCTAGAATAACAGCAAAAAAAATAATACCTCATCAAATCGCTTTCAAGACTTTTTAATACTTTTCAAGACCCTTAATTTTCCCAAAATTGATTTATCAACTTTTAATAACTTTCAAGACCCCGCGGACACCCTGTAATCAGTGATTCGTGTATCTCTCAGCTTCAGAGGGTACAGAACGCCGCTGCACGACTTTTAACTGGCACACGAAAGTTTGACCACATTACTCCTGTTTTAACCTCCCTGCACTGGCTGCCCGTACATTCCAGGATTCATTTTAAAGTTCTTTTATTTGCTTTTAAAGCGCAAAATGGTCTTGCCCCGCCCTATCTGTCCGAGTTGCTGCAGCCATACACACCCTCTCGATCCCTCAGGTCATGTGATCAGCTGCTCCTGAGTGTCCCAAAGACAAAACGCAAGCTCAGAGGAGACCGTGCTTTTGCTGTGGCAGCTCCTAAACTGTGGAACAACCTTCCCTTGAACATCAGACAGGCCTCTTCCCTGTCTGTTTTTAAATCTCTTCTTAAAACCCATCTCTTCTCCCTGGCCTATGACACCATCTGCGATGTTGACTTTTAATAATTTTAGTCGCTTGTTTTATCTGATTGTATGATTCCTCAACTTTTATTATGTGACTCTTATTTATTTTAATCATTTTATTACCTGATTGTGATTGTTTTGTTGTGTGTACAGCACTTTGGTCCTGTAGGTGTTTAAAGTGCTCTATAAATAAAGCTGGTATGGTATGGTGCTGCTGATCTGTTTCATGTTGCTGCTGATCTGTTTCATGTTGCTGCTGATCTGTTTCATGTTGCTGCTGATCTGTTTCATGTTGCTGCTGATCTGTTTCATGTTGCTGCTGATCTGTTTCATGTTGCTGCTGATCTGTTTCATGTTGCTGCTGATCTGTTTCATGTTGCTGCTGATCTGTTTCATGTTGCTGCTGATCTGTTTCATGTTGCTGCTGATCTGTTTCATGTTGCTGCTGATCTGTTTCATGTTGCTGCTGATCTGTTTCATGTTGCTGCTGATCTGTTTCATGTTGCTGCTGATCTGTTTCATGTTGCTGCTGATCTGTTTCATGTTGCTGCTGATCTGTTTCATGTTGCTGCTGATCTGTTTCATGTTGCTGCTGATCTGTTTCATGTTGCTGCTGATCTGTTTCATGTTGCTGCTGATCTGTTTCATGTTGCTGCTGATCTGTTTCATGTTGCTGCTGATCTGTTTCATGTTGCTGCTGATCTGTTTCATGTTGCTGCTGATCTGTTTCATGTTGCTGCTGATCTGTTTCATGTTGCTGCTGATCTGTTTCATGTTGCTGCTGATCTGTTTCATGTTGCTGCTGATCTGTTTCATGTTGCTGCTGATCTGTTTCATGTTGCTGCTGATCTGTTTCATGTTGCTGCTGATCTGTTTCATGTTGCTGCTGATCTGTTTCATGTTGCTGCTGATCTGTTTCATGTTGCTGCTGATCTGTTTCATGTTGCTGCTGATCTGTTTCATGTTGCTGCTGATCTGTTTCATGTTGCTGCTGATCTGTTTCATGTTGCTGCTGATCTGTTTCATGTTGCTGCTGATCTGTTTCATGTTGCTGCTGATCTGTTTCATGTTGCTGCTGATCTGTTTCATGTTGCTGCTGATCTGTTTCATGTTGCTGCTGATCTGTTTCATGTTGCTGCTGATCTGTTTCATGTTGCTGCTGATCTGTTTCATGTTGCTGCTGATCTGTTTCATGTTGCTGCTGATCTGTTTCATGTTGCTGCTGATCTGTTTCATGTTGCTGCTGATCTGTTTCATGTTGCTGCTGATCTGTTTCATGTTGCTGCTGATCTGTTTCATGTTGCTGCTGATCTGTTTCATGTTGCTGCTGATCTGTTTCATGTTGCTGCTGATCTGATTCATGTTGCTGCTGATCTGTTTCATGCTGCTGCTGATCTGATTTGTCACTTTGCTGCTGGTACACCCGAGTTTCCTCTGTGGGACAACAATGTTACAGTGTTTCTCTTCTCTCCCTGCAGCTCCTACCTGTTGTGTGCAGGTGTATCTGAGGTTTCCAGGTGATGTCCAGCAGTCTGCGCTGACGATCGATCTCTTCCTCGTACTGGACGATGGTTTTTTCAAACTCTGTGAATATTTCTTCAGCAGCAGCAGTTAGTCGCTCGCTGATAAACTCTCTCAGAGACTGAACTGAAGACATTGTTGCTGCACACACTCAAACATTCACCTCTCACACAGACACACACGGAGCTAACTATGCTAAAGTTGGTAGCGCTCGGTTTACTTCCGCTGGTGTTACACCCTGAGGGTCCGGAAGAAACTTGTTTAGTTTTTCCTTCTTCAGAAGCAGAAGTAGGCCGTGCGTTGTCTTGGTTTGTCTGTGTGTGAGAGGTGAATGTTTGAGTGTGTGCAGCAACAATGTCTTCAGTTCAGTCTCTTTAGTTTGAATGTGTCGGCGTGTTTCATGGATTTAACGCTACAGCTGATCCAAAAAAGCTAAGTCTGGTCCTCTGGACATTCAAAAAACAAAACAAAGCAAAAAAAAAAACTGTAGAAACGTTTCGTCTTTCGTCCGAAGACTTCCTCAGTCTGAGAAGCTGTGTTCAGCTCAGTCTTATAAATAGCCACAGCTGATGTTTTTAACTTCAGACAGATCAGATGTGATGTCACAGTTGGGCACAAGCCCACCGCTGAAACTAAACTTTACTGTATAAGTATTTATTTACAACTTGTAAAACAACTTTCATACACACGAATAAAGCTGAAAGTGGTTCACGTTAATAAATAAAATCCATCACTGATTCATGTTGGGCTCCCCAGAAACTCTCCAGCTCCTCCTGGGGGGCCCTGAGGTGTTCCCAGACCTGCAGAGAGTTCTGGGTCTGCCCCAGATCCTCTTCCCTGTGGGCCGTGCCTGGAAAACCTCCAAAGGGCGGCGAACAAGAGGCATCCTGACCGGACGAAGCACCTCAGTCGTTTGGATGCGAAGGAACGACAAAAATAAAAATTAAGAATTTTTAAAGAATATGTATCAGCCATGCGAGTTCCCCTTTTTCTCTTGAGGCGGTCCATTTGGACCACGGTTGTGGGTTGTTAGACCGATCTGATTTGCCCCAGTGACGGTTTGTGCACATTAACTGTTTATATAATGAAGTAAAACTGCATCAGAATTCTTTATTTTTTTCATTAAACTTGAAAAAATAAAAGTTCAGCCTTGTGTAATTAAAGTTTATAGATGAGGTACAGTTTTCTAACACACTTAATCTATTGTTTTGAAGTTTGGGGGAAAGTGTGTAAAACAATCACAAAGCATATTTTTGTTTTACAGAAAAGAGCTGTAAGAATTATCACTAGAAACATTACTGTCATCCATCAAGTACATGATTTTATCAACTGAAGTTATTGACGTTCCATGATTTGGTAGATTATAATGTTTTATCAGTTATGTATAGGGCTCAGAATAACACATTACCCTTAAATATCCAAATGCATTTTGTGAAAAGACAAAGTTGTTATAATCTTAAGGGGACAGATATATTTGTGAGTCAGAGAGTCTTTATTGTCATTTGCACCGCATGTGGTACATGTGATGAAACAAGATTATGTACACAGGGTCCCAGTTACATCCAACAACAAAATGTAAAAGAAAAACGGTAATAACATCTAGGATATAACTAAAAAAAACATCAACTAGAAATACACTAAGCCCTAATGTAATAGAAAAACATCATTACAAACAGCAGCACGAACATGAGTCTGTATGAGCAGATGGTCACAGATGAACACAGCAACAAGAAAACAGATCAGCATCAGCATGATGTGATATTTTGCAGTGTTTATTCTTATTATTTATTTATTCATGAGTCTAACAGCCTCAGGGTAGAAGCTGTTCCTCAGTCTAGTGGTTCTACATTTGATGCTCCTCAACCTCCGTCCTGAGGGGAGTGGGGCAAAGAGTGAGTGTGCTGGGTGAGTGGGGTCCTTCATGATGCAGGTGGCTCTTTTCCTGCATCTGGAGGTGTAAATGTCTGTGATGGTGGGGAGACTGACTCCAACATCTTCTGTGCAGCCTTCACCACTCTCTGCAGAGCTTTCTCTCTGCAACTGTGCAGCCTCCATGCCACACGTTGATGCTGGAGCACAGGATGCTCTCCACTGCACACCTGTAGAAGGAGGTGAGGACTGAGCTTCTCAGACCCGCTCGTCTCAGCCGTCTGAGGAAGTAGAGTCTCTGATGACCTTTTTTGATCAGGCAGAACTAGTTTGAAGGGACGGTCTACCTCAATCCAGGGAATTAGATTATGGAATGGTTTGGAGAATCTGTTAATCTGGAGAATCTGGAGGATCTGTTTCTGATTACTGAAACCTGGCAGAAAACAGGAGACAACAGCTGCTTCTTTGAACTCCTTCCAAATGGCTAC
>JBBPBX010038672.1:7937-21362 GCA_038048925.1 Garcialebias charrua
TTTACAACTGTACTGCAATGGAGCTCCAGAGGCTACTGTCAGCTGGCTCCGTGTGCCCGATCAGGGTTGCCTCATACGGATAAATTAGCTGGAAACACTCGGTCAACTCTGTGGACGTCTCAGGTCCGGAGGAGCAGCCGCGGATCGCCCCGCGATCGGCGGCCACAACGCCGCCCGACATGCTAACGACAGCAGCTAACAAAGCAGCTAACACAGGCGAAGACACCGAGCCGACATGCCGCGGAGGGGCCATCTGCGGCCGGGAGCTCGCCGCAAATGTCCGCCTGGCAGTCGGGGCCACCGGCTCAAAGTAAGACATTATATTTTTTATTTATTGTACAGTACAGTATTCATTTACTGTGCAGTTCTGTGCGTGTTTATGGCCTTAGTATGTCTGCTTGTTCAGTCTCATGCCATTAAATATGTGTGCGGCGCTCCGTTAGCGGTATAGCCGCGACCTATGTCAGAAACGCGGACCTACGACAGGCATGTGTTTTTGGTCCGCGAGGTACGACAAAATCGACCTAAGTCACACACGTAGGTCCCAATCCCTGACGTACCTCGAGGGCTACCTGTATATATATATATATATATATATATATATATATATATATATATATATATATATATATATATATATATGTAGCACCCCACTGCTCTGTACGCCAGTAACTGGGGCAAGAACTTAAACTCACTGGTGGGGTGGCTATTTGGGTTCGTTAAGTTCTGGTAGATACCACGCAGGTTTACCTATGTTGAGTAAATCCTTACTCACCTAATTTACCATACACACCTTTAATGTACCATAAATCACTCCAGACAACCAACTAACTGAACAGTTTCTTTTAATAAGAACTTAGAAAAATAACTCTTCCACCACATGAAGCTGCACAATACCCCAAAATGATGTAAAACAACAATAAAGTATGGTCTTTAATTCTCATTTGACATGTTCCCAAAATAAAATAAAACCAATACTGTAAAGCACTTTTTCTCACTTTAACTTTGTGTTTTTGTTTTTTATTAAAGCTCCTTTCTCTTAACCATTGTTGTAATATAACCAGAATTCAATTTTTGTCACTAACAGAACTCCATAAATTTAACGTAACTGTACAGTTCTAAACACATCACACACGGGCCCCACTCGCACTCACACACACACCAACACAACCCGGTACCGGTAATATGCTTGCGTTGCAGGCCTGATGAAGCTAGGGTGCGCTGTCGTCGTGGAAATCCTCTTCTCCCCCGTTTAAACAACCAACACCGACCGACCTGCGCTCCTCAGTAGGTCCTCTCCGTCGTCAAAGTTGCTTTGTGAGTCCAATTTCTTTTAGAACTCAGCCACCTGATTTGCAGGACTACTTTTTAGTCTCACTGGAGCAGCGTCGCCATGTTGACGCTTTTCTCTGGCCACTTTGGATCAGCAACAGCAGTCCTCGGATCAGAAGCAGTTCTCCTCTGCCTTTCTTCCCTCAGACACGTCTGCAGGT
Source organism: Garcialebias charrua (assembly GCA_038048925.1). Taxonomy (NCBI): domain Eukaryota; kingdom Metazoa; phylum Chordata; class Actinopteri; order Cyprinodontiformes; family Rivulidae; genus Garcialebias; species Garcialebias charrua. Next base: position 9,431 of record JBBPBX010038672.1, read on the forward strand.
TTCCTATACACTGTATAGGTTTACTTGTGACTAAAACAGTCCACTTTTTCTCCCACCTCAAGATCTGTCGCCTTAGCAACCATCTCCATCCGTTCTTTTTCTTTCTCCTTTTTCCCGCCTCTCCTTTCTTCTTCTTCCCATCAACCCCCTGTCCCGTTTTTCTCCATGTTGCGTTCACTTGTCTCTCGTTAACCACACGACTTTCGTAGATAGGACGTTCAATACAGTCTTTAAAATAATGAGGTAAATGATTAAACAATAATACACTTGTTTAAGTAAACAAGTCTCCTCGAGAAAAGCTTCAGCTTTCATATATTTCTCTCGTTACAACAGTAACCGCTCCCCGCATGTATAATCACTCAGTTTTAAAAATATACAAGAACAATAATACAAGCTTCTCAACAAGTTTGAAAGCTATCCTCATTGTGGACACAAATTCATCTCCTCCTCAACGCTCTCAGCCTTCTGCTGGTTCTGCCTTCAATCTTTATCTCGCTCATGCCACTGCTGGTACGAGCCTGTTGGGTTGGCAGCTGTCAGGGCTGAAACCTGAGTAGGCAGAGAAGAGGAACGGGGCAGAGGCCAAAACAACACCAGTCCAATCCAAAAATAACTGCTGCCAAGGTGAGAAGACAGGGAGAAACACACAGAAGCAGAGGAAAATGAAACAAAATGACTGATTTGACACACGTTTCTGCCTGTATACTGTAATTCACTCAGCCGTACTGTAGTAACCCTACCCCACACACACACACACACTCCCAAGGAAAAGGACTACGCAAAAGAACTTCAGACTAATATTTATGATCAGCTTTAGTACAATAGGTTACCTTACTGGAATTCTCTTATTGTTTTAATTCATTTGACATTATATAAAAAGATCAAATATTTCACAGGCCTTGGCTTAAGTACAACATGACTCATAAACAATTACTGATCCACCTACACATCATTTATTTATTAGAATAATTGTACCACTGCAGTCTGAGTTGTCTCAGTGAAGAAAGTTTGATATAATTTTACACGGTTCAATATTGAAATAGAACACAAAATAGATGTTACTTTCTCAGACAGAAATAAACTTTTTTTTCCTCACTAACTTTTTATTTATTTAATTTTTTATGAAGTGCGACAGCTCAAATCGCCCGGAGAATTTCTGTGTACTTCTCGCATGAAGGTCATCTATCTGGTACAAACAATACTCTGGAGGCATCCGCCCACCGCTATCATCCACTGACAAGGAAAGTGCATTTTACCTCGTGTCTGGCTTCAATAAGTCACTGAAAAGTTTTAATTTCTGACCTCGCACAAGCCCTAACAAGACTGGGTTGGTTATTATATCTTAATCAATAGTGCATGGTTTTCTTTTATTAATATACGGGTGTGAGTGAAACAAGGCATGATAAAACACAGTATAATAAATAAAAGAATAAATTGAATTTAGTGGTGTGTGTGAGATTGTTTTGCTCATTTTAAATTGTGGATGTGTAAAATGAGTCACTCTGGTTACGGTACTTTTTATCTTAATATTCTATGTGTAATCAGATATGAATATGAACGGGCAATACGGCAGAGAGTAGGTTAAAGCTGTCAACTCACAGCAAGAAGGCTGCATCTGTTAAGTTCCTGGCAAAACCCAATGCAGACATGCTCCTGTTTTGAGTTTTATACACCGCCTTACAATTTAGTTGTTTTTCCACTACTTTTACTTTTAATTATTTTAAGTCAAAGTCAACTTTATTGTCAGAACTGCAATATGTACAGGACATACACAGGATTGAAATTGCGTTTCTCTCAGTCCCTCGGTGCAACAGTAACCATTTAAACACTAAAACACTGAAACATTTAATAAACATAAGCATAAAATAGTAAAAGTGTAACACTGTCCTGAGTTTTTGCATAGTAGTATAAAAGTATGAAAATTTACACCAACACTAAAACACTAAACATTTAATGAACATAAGCATAAAATGAAATAATAAAAGTGTAATACTGTCCTGAGTTTTTGCATAGTAGTATAAAAAGTATAAAAAGTATATCTATAAAATAAACTGAAGGTTCTAGCATTGACATTTGCAAAGAGTGGCAAAGCAGCATATGAGTTAATGTACACAGTATATGTATGAGGTAGTAGTTGATGTTGGTATAGAGGCAAAAGTGGCATATGCAGTAAGGCACATTGGGCATCCTTAAATAAGGCTGGTCAGAGAATACTGTATATGTATCAGCAGTAGTGTAGATATAAAAGTAGTGTAAATGTAAACAGTAGTAATAAATGTAAACAGTGAATGTAAACAGTAGTATGTAAACAGTGAATGTAAACAGTAGTATGACTATAGGCAGTGATGTAATACAAACATTAGTGCAAATATGAGAAGTAGTGCAAACTGAATGAGCACATGACCGAGAGTTTAGTGAATAACCCGTTTGATGACACAGAGTCCAGTGTTAAAATCTTTGTGTTGTGTGGTAATGTGTGAGAAAGTTTTTTGTGTTAAGGCAGTTCAAATGGGAGGGGAGGCAGAGCAGGCAAAGTGTTTAGCATCCTGACTGCCTGATGAACAGAGCTGTCTCTCAGTCTGCTGGTTCGAGCCTGGAGACTCCTCAGTCTCCTCCCTGATGGCAGCAGTCTGAAGCAGCTGTGTAGTGGGTGTGTGGGATCACCTGCCATGCAGAGGGCTTTCCGAGTGAGGCGGTTGCTGTGTAAGTCCTGCAGTGAGGGGAAGGAGGTGCCGACGATCTTCTCAGCTGCTCTCACGATGCGCTGGAGGCTCTTGCGGCAGGATGCAGTACATGCACCAAACCACACAGTGATGCAGCTTGTCAGGACACTTTCTATGGCACCTCTGTAGAAGGTGCACATGATGGGGGTTGAAGCTCCAGCCCTTTTCAGCTTGCGGAGAAAGTAGAGACGCTGGTGAGCCTTCTTGGCCAGTGATGCAGTGTTCCTGCTCCAGGACAGGTCCTCTGAGACGTGCACTCCCAGGAACTTGGTGCTGTCCACTCTCTCCACTGCGGTGCTGTTGATGGTCAGAGGGGCATGTTGTGGCATCCCTCTTCCTGAAGTCCACAACAATCTCCTTTGTCTTCTCCACGTTGAGAGTGAGATTGTTGTGTCCGCACCACAAGGCCAGGCGGCTCACCTCGTTCCTGTAGTCCGTCTCATCGTTGTTGCTGATGAGACCTACCACTGTTGTGTCGTCCGCAAACTTGATGAAGTGGTTGGAGCTGTATGATGGTGTGCAGTCGTGTGTTAGCAGGGTGAATAGAAGGGGGCTCAGCACACATCCTTGTGGGGCCCCTGTGTTCAATGTGATGGTGCTAGATGTGTTACTCCCGACCCGTACTGTCTGTGGTCTCCCGGTCAGGAAGTCTAGCAGCCAGTTACACATTGAGGTGTTCAGCCCCAGACTGTCCAGTTTAAGGATGAGCTGTTGGGGGATGATGGTGTTGAATGCCGAGCTGAAGTCGATGAACAGCATTCTAACATAAGAGTCCTTCGTGTCCAGATGTGTGAGAGCTGTGTGGAGGGCAGAGGAGATGGCATCGTCGGTTGAGCGATTAGGTCGGTATGCAAATTGGAAGGGATCCAGGGAGGCAGGGAGGACAGATGTGATGCTTTTCATGACTAGCCGTTCAAAGCACTTCATCAGGATGGGGGTGAGTGCTACTGGGCGATAGTCATTGAGGCATGCGGGCGTTGCCTTCTTTGGGACAGGGATGATGGTGGTGGCTTTGAAACAGGTGGGGACGATGGCCTGGCTCAGTGAGATGTTAAAGATGTCCGTGAAGACCACTGCGAGTTCCCCTGCACAGTCCTTCAGCACACGACCAGGTATGTTGTCAGGACCAGAGGCCTTCCGGGCGTTAATCTTGATGAATGATCGCCTTACGCTGTCTGAGGACAGCGCCAGCACCTGGCCATCAGGAGAGGGGGGAGTTTATGTGCAGGTGTGCTGTTACTTGCCTCAAACCGAGCAAAGAACTCATTCAGTTCATTCAGCGTAGAGGTTGAGCTGTCACAGGTCTGGGGGGATGGTTTGTAGTTTGTGATGGTCTGTATTCCCTGCCACAGACTGCGTGTATCCTTGCTGTCCTTGAAACGGTGAGCTATTTTCCTGGAATACTGCTTCTTGGCCTTTCTGATGCCCCGGGCCAGGTTCTTTCTGGCTGCCCTCAGGCCCACCTGATCTCCCGCTTTGAAGGCAGCATTCCTGGCTTTCAGGAGTCTGTAAACCTCAGCTGTCAGCCATGGCTTCTGATTAGCCCGAACAGTGATGGTTTTGAGGTTGGTTACATCATCAATGCACTTGGTGATGTATGAACATACAGTGTCTGAGTACTCCTGGAGACATGTGTTGTTGTTTGTGGTAGCAGCTTCTTTGAACATACCCCAATCTGTGGTGTCAAAACAGTCCTGGAGTGCCTCTGAAGACCCCTCTGGCCACACTCGTATCTGCTTGCGGACTGGTTTTGTGACTTTCACCAGTGGCCTGTATGCTGGCTTTAGCATAACACAGATATGGTCAGAAGCACCAATGTGGGGGAGGGGGAGGGCTCTGTAGGCATTTTTCATGGTGGTGTAAACTTGGTCCAGTGTGTTGTTTCCTCTTGTTGCAAAGTTTATGTTTCTGTATGTTTTTGGAAATACACTCTTTAAATCTGCTTGGTTGAAATCACCAGCCGTGATGAGAAAAGCATCAGGATGGGCTGTTTGCTGCTCACTGATGTGCAGATATAGTTCATTCAGGCCTCACCTCTAACTTTGCTGTTGGAGCTTGGAGGAATATATACAGCAACAATCATAACAGCTGTAAATTCCCTCGGTAAATAGAACGGTCTGCATTTAATAGTCATAAACTCCACTAAAGGTGAGCAGTGTTTGTAGACCACAGCAGCATCCAAACACCATGCGTTGTTGATGTAAACACACAGCCCCCCTCCGCGTGTCCCTCGAGAGTTCGGTCTGCTCTGTAGCATGTTAGCCTCTCGAGCTGAACAACATGGTCCGGAATGTTGTTGTTAAGCCAAGTTTCCGTGAATACAAACACACAACAGTCTCTCACAGTCTTTTGTGTCGTTCGTAGCAGGCGTATATAATCCAATTTGTTGTCCAAGGAGCGTTTGTTAGCCAAAACCATGGATGGAATAGCCGGCTTGTGTGGGCTAGCTGCTAGCCTAGCTCTGATACCTCCGCGCTTACACCGCTTCTGCTTCCTGTCACGCTGTTTGTGGCGTTTCCACTGCGGTCACGATGAAGGGAGGCTCGGTGCTGGCTTCCAGAGCAGGTCGCAGGCACATAGCTGCTCCTCGAGCTCGCTGCTTATTTCCAGCTGAGCGTTTTTTTCTGACATCAAGCAGGAACTCACGGCTATACTTGCGTTCTTGAACACGTAGACAAGACAAAGACATATTTATTATTATTATATATGTTTATTTTCACTTGTAAAATAAAAATAGAAATTATACGCATCCTTTATGGTTATCTATTGTTGTCATTGTTGTCATCACTCGACCGGCTGAGTTAGAGAGGCTGGTGCAAAGAGAATAATCTTCACATGAATGTGAAGAAGACAAAGGAGATGATTGTGGACTTCAGAAGGAATAAACACACCCACGCCCCACTGAAAATAGGTGGATCTGCAGTGGAAGTGGTCTCCAGCTACAAATACTTGGGTGTACACTTGAATGATAACCTCAGCTGGAGCAACAACACCACCAGCCTGATCAAGAAAGGTCATCAGAGACTCTACTTCCTCAGACGACTGAGACGTGCTGGTCTGAGCAGCCCAGTTCTCACCTCGTTCTACAGGTGTGCAGTGGAGAGCATCCTGTGCTCCAGCATCAACGTGTGGCATGGAGGCTGCACAGTTGCAGAGAGGAAAGCTCTACAGAGAGTGGTGAAGGCTGCACAGAAGTCTGTTGGAGTCAGTCTCCCCACCATCACAGACATTTACACCTCCAGATGCAGGAAAAGAGCCACCTGCATCATGAAAGACCTCACTCACCCAGCACACTCACTCTTTGCCCCACTCCCCTCAGGACGGAGGTTGAGGAGCATCAAATGTAGAACCACTAGACTGAGGAACAGCTTCTACCCTGAGGCTGTTAGACTCATGAATGAATAAATAAAAATAAAATAAAAATAAACACTGCAAAATATCACATCATGCTGATGCTGATCTGTTTTCTTGTTGCTGTGTTCATCTGTGACCATCTGCTCATACAGACTCATGTTCGTGCTGCTGTTTATAATGATGTTTTTCCACTATATTAGGGCTTAGTGTATTACTAGTTGATGTTTTTCTTAGTTAATTCTAGATGTTATTACTGTTTTTCTCTTGCATTTGTTGTTGGATGTAACTGGGACCCCGTGTACATAATCTCGTTTTCATCACATGTACCACATGCGGTGCAAATGACAATAAAGACTCTCTGACTCTGACTCTCTGACTCTCTGACTGAACAGATTCCCAATGGCATGTCGAGAATCACATGTTAAAATCAAAGTCAAAGTCAACTTTATTGTCAAAACTGCAATATGTACCCGACATACACAGGATTGAAATTGCATTTATCTCTGTCCCTTGGTGCAACAGTAAACATTTAAACACTAAAACACTAAAACATTTAATAAACATAAGCATAAAATGAAACAATAAAAGTGTAATACTGTCCTGAGTTTTTGCATAGTAGTTTTTGCATAGTAGTAGTATGAAAGTATGAAAAGTTACACCAACACTAAAACACTAAACATTTAATAAACATAAGCATAAAATGAAATAACAAAAGTGTAATACTGTCCTGAGTTTTTTGCATAGTAGTATAAAAGTGTAAAAAGTATATCTATAAAATAAAATGAAAGTTCTGGCATTGACATTTGTAATAGAGTGACAAAGCAGCATATGAAGTTTATGTACACAGTATATGTATGAGGTAGTTGATATTGGTATAGAGGTAAAGTGGCATATGCAATAAGGCTAGTAAAAAAAATATATATATCAGCAGTAGTGTAGATATAAAAAGTAGTGTAAATGTAAACAGTAGTAATAAATGTAAACAGTAGTAATAAATGTAAACAGTGAATGTAAACAGTAGTATGACTATAGGCAGTAATGTAATACAAACATTAGTGCAAATATGAGAAGTAGTGCAAACTGAATGAGCACATGACCGTGAGTTGAGTGAATAACCCGTTTTGATGACACAGAGTCCAGTGTTAAAATCTTTGTGTTGTGTGGTAATGTGTGAAAGTTTTTTGTGATTAAGGCAGTACAAGTGGGAGGGAGGGCAGAGCAGGCAGAGAGTTTAGCATCCTGACTGCCTGATGAACAGAGCTGTCATTTAGTCTGCTGGTTCGAGCCTGGAGACTCCTCAGTCTCCTCCCTGAAGGCAACAGGCTGAAGCAGCTGTGTAGTGGGTGTGTGGATCACCTGCCATGCAAAGGGCTTTCCGAGTGAGGCAGTTGCTGTGTAAGTCCTGTAGTGAGGGGAAGGAGGTGCCGACAATCTTCTCAGCTGCTCTCACGATGCGCTGGAGGCTCTTGCGGCAGGATGCAGTACATGCACCAAACCACACCGTGATGCAGCTGGTCAGGACACTTTCTATGGCACCCCTGTAGAAGGTGCACATGATGGGGGTTGAAGCTCCAGCCCTTTTCAGCTTGCGGAGAAAGTAGAGACGCTGGTGAGCCTTCTTGGCCAGTGATGCAGTGTTCCTGCTCCAGGACAGGTCCTCTGAGACGTGCACTCCCAGGAACTTGGTGCTGTCCACTCTCTCCACTGTGGTGCTGTTGATGGTCAGAGGGGCATGTTGGGCATCTCTCTTCCTGAAGTCCACAACAATCTCCTTTGTCTTCTCCACGTTGAGAGTGAGATTGCTGTGTCCGCACCACAAGGCCAGGTGGCTCACCTCATTCCTGTAGTCTGTCTCATCGTTGTTGCTGATGAGACCCACCACTGTTGTGTCATCAGCAAACTTGATGAAGTGGTTGGAGCTGTATGATGGTGTGCAGTCGTATGTTAGCAAGGTGAATAGAAAGGGGCTCAGCACACATCCTTGTGGGGCTCCTGTATTCAATGTGATGGTGCTGGATGTGTTATTCCCGACCCGTACTGCCTGTGGTCTCCCGGTCAGGAAGTCTAGCAGCCAGTTACACATTGAGGTGTTCAGCCCCAGACTGTCCAGTTTAAGGATGAGCTGTTGGGGGATGATGGTGTTGAATGCTGAGCTGAAGTCGATGAACAGCATTCTGACATAGGAGTCTTTCGTGTCCAGATGTGTGAGAGCTGTGTGGAGGGCAGAGGAGATGGCATCGTCGGTTGAGCGATTAGGCCGATATGCAAATTGGAAGGGATCCAGGGAGGCAGGGAGGACAGATGTGATGCTTTTCATGACTAGCCGTTCGAAGCACTTCATCAGGATGGGGGTGAGTGCTACTGGACGATAGTCATTGAGGCAGGAGGGCGTTGCCTTCTTTGGGACAGGGATGATGGTGGTGGCTTTGAAACAGGTGGGGACGATGGCCTGACTCAGCGAGATGTTAAAGATGTCCGTGAAGACCGCTGCGAGTTCTCCTGCACAGTCCTTCAGCACACGACCAGGTATGTTGTCAGGACCAGAAGCTTTCCGGGCGTTGATCTTGATGAATGATCTCCTCACGCTGTCTGAGGACAGCGCCAGCACCTGGTCATTGGGAGAGGGGTGAGTTTTTGTGCAGGTGTGCTGTTACATGCCTCAAACCGAGCAAATAAGTCATTCAGTTCATTCTGCGTAGAGGTTGTGCTGTCACAGGTCTGTGGGGATGGTTTGTAGTTTGTGATGGTCTGTATTCCCTGCCACAGACTCCGTGTATCCTTGCTGTCCTTGAAGCGGTGAGCTATTTTCCTGGAATACTGCTTCTTGGCCTTTCTGATGCCCCGGGCCAGGTTGTTTCTGGCTGTCCTCAGGCCCACCTGATCTCCCGCTGTGAAGGCAGCATTCCTGGCTCTCAGGAGTCTGTAAACCTCTGCTGTCAGCCATGGCTTCTGATTTGCCCGAACAGTGATGGTTTTGAGGTTGGTTACATCATCAATGCACTTGGTGATGTATGAACATACAGTGTCTGAGTACTCCTGGAGACATGTGTTGTTGTTTGTGGTAGCAGCTTCTTTGAACATACTCCAATCTGTGGTGTCAAAACAGTCCTGGAGTGCCTCTGAAGACCCCTCTGGCCACACTCGTATCTGCTTGCGGACTGGTTTTGTGACTTTCACCAGTGGCCTGTAAGCTGGCTTTAGCATAACACAGATATGATCAGAAGCGCCGATGTGGGGGAGGGGGAGGGCCTTGTAAGCTGCTTTCATGGTGGTGTAAACTTGGTCCAGTGTATTTCTGCCTCTTGTTGGGAAGTTTATGTTTCTGTATGTTTTTGGAAATACACTCTTTAAATCTGCTTGGTTGAAATCACCAGCCATGATGAGAAAAGCATCAGGGTGGGCAGATATAGTTCATTCAGTGCCTCACCTCTAACTTTGCTGTTGGAGCTTGGAGGAATATATACAGCAACAATCATAACAGCTGTAAATTCCCTCGGTAAATAGAACGGTCTGCATTTAATAGTCATAAACTCCACTAAAGGTGAGCAGTGTTTGTAGACCACAGCAGCATCCAGACACCATGCGTTGTTGATGTAAACACAGAGCCCCCCTCCGCGTGTCTTACCTCCCTCGTTGAGAGCACGGTCCACTCTGTAGCATGTTACCCGCTCAAGCTGTATAGCATGGTCCGGAACGTTGTTGTTAAGCCACGTTTCCGTGAATACAAACACACAACAGTCTCTCACAGTCTTTTGTGTCGTTCGTAGCAGGCGTATATAATCCAATTTGTTGTCCAAGGAGCGTACGTTAGCCAAAACCATGGATGGAATAGCCGGCTTGTGTGGGCTAGCTGCTAGCCTAGCTCCGATACCTCCGCGCTTACCCCGCTTCTGCTTCCTGTCACGCCGCTTGTGGCGTTTCCACTGCTGGCGCGATGAAGGGAGGCTCGGTGCTGGCTTCCAAAGCAGGCCGCAGTCACGTAGCTTCTCCTCGAGTTGGTTGTTTATTTCCAAATGAGTGGTTTTTCCGACATCAAGCAGGAACTCACGGCTATACTTGCGTTCTTGAACACATAGACATGACGAAGACGTGCCGGCACATTATGGCATGCAGGACAAAAAAGACGAAAACACTGTGTTGTCGGGAGAGAGAGAAGCCGCGGCGTTTGCACTTGCCACCATCTTGGATAAGATACGTTAAGATACAAATACTGTAGTATCAAATGCAAAATATTCATTTTAATATATTAGTAACTTCATTTGAATAAATTAGGTCAATTTGTCCTCAAGTAGTCTAAACCTATAGCTGCATAACAAACCAACCCTAACTATAGGATTTATCAAAAAGTCTTAAAACTGGACAATGTGTCAGCCTCATGGACAGAAACTGGAAGTTGGTTCCACAAGAGAGGAGCCTGAGAACTGAAATATCTTCCTCCCATTCTGCTTTTAGAAACTCTTTGGAACCACGAGTAAACCTGCAGTCTGAGAGAAAATTGTCAATGTCAATGTCAATTTATTTATAAAGCACATAAAACAGCAGAAGCTGACCAAAGTGCTTTACAGTAAAACCAAAAAAGGCGTTCAATACAGGATCAACTGGACTTTATTTGTTGCAGAAAACGTTTCGACTTCTGTCCAGAAGTCTTTTTCAATTCTGAATTGAAAAAGACTTCTGGACAGAAGTCGAAACGTTTTCTGCAACAAATAAAGTCCAGTTGATCCTGTATTGAACGCCTTTTTTGATTTTATCATGTCCTGGACGACTGAGAATCTTCACCAGCATTTTACAGTAAAACAAACAAAAAAAAGAGTAAAATGCATAGTGCCACTGAAAAATAATAAATTTAACAATAAATACAACATTTGCTCTGTTGGGAAAATATAGGACAATAAGATTTGTAATAAGATGGAGCTAGGTTGTTGAGAGCTTTGTAGGTTAGAAGTAAGATTTTGAATTCAATTCTGGATTTGATGTTTTGCATAGTTTTTTGATTGTTTGTTTGTTTGTTGAGATGTGGAGGGGCAGCACGGTGGCACAACTGGTAAAAGCTGCTGCCTCTCAGCGAGCACATTGCCCTAGTGGTTAAAATCCTGGTCCAGGGACCTTTCTGGGTGGAGTTTGCTTGTTCTCTCCATGCATGCGTGAGTTTTCTCTGGGTACTGCAGTTTCCTCCCTCAGACCAAAAACATGCATGTTAGACTGATTGTCCCTAGGTGAGAGTGAAAGAGTGAGTGGTTGTTTGTCTCATTTGTCTCTATGTGTCCCTGTGATGGACTGGAGACCTGTTCAGTGTGTCCCCTGCCTCTCGCACAGTGATGGCTGGACATGGACACCAGTCACCCCCTCAACCCAAAAAAGGAAGAAGTGGGTAAAGATAATGGATTGATGGAGTTTGCATATTCTCCTCATGCATTTATGTTTTTTTCTCCAGGTATTTCTTCTTTCCTACCACAGACTAAAAACATGCATGTTTGGGTAACTGGTAAAAATAACTAAATTATCTTGGTAAAGTGAAAGCCTAAACAGTTTGAGTCCCTGTAGTGAACAGTCAATCCATCCGCAGGGTGTACTTCACCTCTCACCCTATGATCGCTGTTATTAAGCACCAGCCTATTTCCTAAGAAGTGGGTAAAGAATGGTTTTCACTAAGTTCAAAAGTTAATGAAATGTGGAATATTTTATTAAATGTCCTTCAGTGGTTCATAGAATATTTTTGCAACAGTTCAGACCAACATCCAAAATTGTTTTTGTTTTTTTTTGCCTTTTGAATGCAATGAGAATGCAATGAACAATTTGATGCTTTCACACCTAAAATTGCACACTTAGATTTCATAGCTTCTTGTTGACACACA
>JBBPBX010038673.1:0-14294 GCA_038048925.1 Garcialebias charrua
CATTAGAGGCAGGCCACCCTTATCATTCCAGACAAATATGCTTTCTAGTTATTATAATATTGCTTAAAAATATAATTTTCTCAAATGATTTGGGTGGTCAAAGATTAATGGTGTCCAAGGCCACCATTGGCCACCCCTGGCTCCACCATTGCTCCTGGTGGTGCTCCACTCACCAGGGTCACTCTGCACCATCTCAGACAAGCACAAAAAGTACCTGCCTTTTTTGTTCTACACATGTAAGTAAGTAAGTAAGTAATTTTTATTTATATAGCACATTTCCCAGACATGAGAGTCACAAAGTGCTTCACAGGAGGAAAAATAAAATCATAAAATTATAAAATCACAGAAATAAAATCATAGAGATACTATACAAAAATCACAGAGATACTATACAAAAAGGTAAAACATAACTAGCTCTAAAAACAATGTACAAAGTTAACCAAACGCCTGTCTGAAGAGATGAGTCTTAAGACTGTTTTTAAATGCAGCTGTTGACTCGGAGCAGCGTATTGTTATAGGGAGAGCGTTCCAGAGCCTCGGAGCCACCACTTCAAATGCTCTATCGCCACGAGTTCTAAAATGAGTTCTCGGAACTGTCAGCAGTAGCTTATTGGAAGACCTCAGAGTTCTAGATGGACAAAGAGGCTTCAAAAGGTCCAATAAATATTTAGGAGCCTCACCATGTAATGCTTTAAAAGTTAATAATAAAACTTTAAAATGTGACCTAAAATGAACTGGGAGCCAGTGTAGAGAGGCCAGAACCGGAGTGATATGAGCTGTTCTGGGGGTTCTAGTCAAAAGCCTGGCTGCAGCGTTTTGCACAGATTGAAGGGAAGCTATGGAGGATTTACTAATCCCCACTAAAAGGCCGTTGCAATAGTCTAGGCGAGAAGAAATAAATGCATGGACAATCATTTCTAATTCCTTTTGTGATACAATAGCACGTAGCTTAGAAATATTCCTTAAATGATAAAAACTGTTTCGAGCTAACAATTTGCAATGATTGTCCATTGACAGAGAGCTGTCAAAGAGAACACCCAGATATCTGAGGTTGTTTTTGTTCGCAAGGTTTAAGAACCCAAGATGCTTCTTAATTTCAATGATTTTATCATCCGGAGCAACGATAAGCGTTTCAGTCTTGTTAGCATTTAGCTGCAGGTGGTTGTCATTAAGCCATATCTTAATGGCTGATAGGCAGTTACTGAGTTCAGTCAATTTATAGAATTCAGACAGTCGAAATGAACAATACAATTGAATGTCATCAGCGTACACATGGTATGAGACGTTACTAAAGCTATTTAAGATAAAGCCTAATGGGCGTAGGTACAATAAAAAGAGGATCGGGCCCAAAACTGAACCCTGGGGCACCCCATAGGGCAGATCAGAAACGTCAGAATGAACATTGTTCATGAAAACAGTAAAAGACCTATTAGATAAATAAGAATTGAACCAATTTAAAACCGTACCAGAAATACCAAACAGGTCACATAATCTGTTAATGAGAACAGTGTGATCCACAGTATCAAATGCTGAAGTCAAGTCCAAAGCAACAAACACAGTGTAATGTCCAGTATCAGCTGCCATCAACACATCACTAGAAACTTTTAGTAATGCAGATTCTGTGGAATGCAGTCTACGAAAACCAGACTGGAAACTGTCCAAAAGATCATTGTCCTCAATATAAAAGTTCAGTTGTTGAGCTACAACCTTCTCAAGGATTTTCGACAATAAAGGAAGTTTAGAAATGGGTCTATAATTTTCAGGCAGAGTGCAGTCCAGGTTAGGCTTTTTTAACAGAGGACAGACAACAGCAGTTTTAAAACATTGAGGTACAGATCCAGAACTAAGAGATAAATTAATCAGGCCGACTACACTGGGACCAATAAAATCAAAAACATCTTTAAAAAATGTATCTCCTAACCATTTTTATATGTTCAACTAAAAACATTAAAGTGTACACTTATTGCCTGTTCAATTCCAGTTAAGAAAAACACTTGTCTTGAAATCTACAAACATTTACTATTCAAACTTGTTTCGTTGTGTCTAGTGATTTGTATAAGAGTAGTGCGAGTTAAAATTAAATAAAGAAATTTAACAAAATGTTAATTGTTTTAAAATAAGTCAAAATGCCAGCTCTGTCATGTAAAGTCCAACTTTCTGTCACCCGTTGAAACTTTAAATCATGTTTTTTTTCCCCACTCATCATGTGATCCTTCATTTCAGCTCCACTTGATTTTTTCCAAGACTTCCTGCCTGATAATCAGTTGACGTGCACGTGGGAGACAATCAGACCTGGCGGAGGTGGATGTCGCAGGTCGGTGGGTGATTAGCTCCTGATTAGCGATCTCTGACTCAGCCAACCACTTGAACACAAAGTTCATTATTGGACTCCAGTAATCGGCAGAAAACATTAAAGCTGATGAGCAACGTGCAGAAATATGTTTTTTTTTTAACCTGCGGAAACTCTGGTTTGATTTAAAATAAGCTTCTTATTTAATAATCTTTTTTTTATTTTTAATAATCCATCCAGAATGTTTCTATTTTGACATTTTACCCTGGCCTTTAATCCAGTGTGAGACAATTTTAACCTTATTGTGCTTTTAGACATCTATTAGGTCATTTTATTTATTTTTATTTTTACCTCGAGCCAGTGACTGTTTTTGTTCAGCACTTTAATCAGCCTTGCTGCTGTTTTTAAGAGCTTTAAAGTGCGACTAAACCCAAAATTAACTTTTTTTAGCTGATAAACTCCCTAGAATGTGTTTAAAATGTTATCTAGCACTATGGCTGTGTTTATTCTCACATAATTGTGCATATCTGTGTAAATTGGCAATATTTGGCAATATTTGGTCTAAAAATGTGTTTACGGTAGTTCTATGGGTTGAACTGGTGGATTACACCTTAATTTTCTTATTTGTGCAAACGCTCATGTGTGACATGTCTGCTCATGTGTGATGTCACACAGGTGGTTCAAGCAGAGCCAATCCCCTGCAGAGATGAGAAGTGCATACCTTATATGGAAGTGCTGCATTTCACTCCTGACAAGCGGTTTTATTTTTCTTTTCATTTTCATTGTTTTAGGCCTTTGGTTTTGGATGGAATGGGTGGAATAGATAAATACATCTACATGTTTATTCTTTGTTGTTGCTTGGTGTATGTTGTTGGCTAGAGGTTTAATTTGTTTTAGGTTGTTGCAGGTGGAGGCGTGAACAAAAGCACAACTCTACCTCCACCCTTCCTTGTCTCTCGACACGCCCATTTTCAGGGAGATTTTGGAAGGAGGAGTTACCGTCTCAACCTGGGTTTAGTCTCACTTTAACTGTAGCATCCAGGCTCCATTTTTTCTTCTTTAGCTAATTTTTAGCTTTTAGCTACCATTCTGTTGTCTTTAGCCAGGGTTTTGCTACCTTTAGCTTCTAGCTAGCCCTGAAAAAGGTTTTAGGCTTTAGATATTTTTTGCAAATTTGACTACTTTTGCACACATTTTACTCCTTTTAATTTGTACATAGCTTTTTTTGCTACATTTAACCTTTCACTACTTTTAAACTTTGAGCCATTTCATTATAGCTTTTAGCTAGTGTTTTGCTATCTTTAATGACCTTTGGCGACTTTTAACTTCAGAATAGCCCTTGGAAATTTTTAAGCTTTTGATTCAAAGTTTTTGCTACTTTTACTTAGCTACGCTTTATTACTTTTAATTACAAGTTAGCCTTAGCTAACTAATATCTAAGCGTAGCTTAATCTGTTTTTGTCTTGTGCTTCTTGTAGTATTTTGCTATCTTTAGCCAGCCTTTTAGGCTACTTCTTTTAGTTTCTAGCTATCCCTTGAAAAGTTTTAGGCTTTTGATATTTTTAGCTTACTTTTACAACTTTAAACTCAAAATTGGCTCCTTTTAGCTTCTACTTAGCTTTTTGTTTCAATTAGTTGACATTTAGCTACTTTTAATATTTTGATGGCCATTTCATTACTTTTAGCTTTTCACTTGTCTTTTTGCTGCTTTTAGCTTCTACTTAGCCTTTTGTTACTTTTGAGTTTTAGTCTTTTACTAAATTAGCGTTCTCTTTAGTTTCTTATAGCTTGTCATTTGCTTC
The DNA here is from genome assembly GCA_038048925.1 of Garcialebias charrua. Classification (NCBI taxonomy): domain Eukaryota; kingdom Metazoa; phylum Chordata; class Actinopteri; order Cyprinodontiformes; family Rivulidae; genus Garcialebias; species Garcialebias charrua. The sequence continues at coordinate 4,093 of JBBPBX010038673.1, forward strand.
TTTTAGCTAACCTTATGCTACTTATAGCTACTGTATTGCTACTTTGTTCTTGATTTTTGTTAATTTAGGCTTACCTTTACCTTCTTTAATTTTTTGCTACACATAGCTTGTGTTTTGTTTCTCATTTTATCTTGCCATTTGCTATTTTTGCTGCATTTTGTTGGCATTTTGCTCTTTTTAGTTTTTGCTTTGTTGCTTTTGGCAGCAACTCATTTGGGTTTCAGCGTTCACGCTGTATTTCTTGCAGAAAATCTGATTTTTCTGCTTGTTTTTGCGTGTCAGCAGTTGGGATTTGAAGAGCTTTGGCCCTCCTCTCTCTGCAGCATCATTCTTATTGAGGGTTGCCATGTGCCTCTGACTTGGCTGCCCGCGAGGCCACCGCCAAAGATTTACTGTAGCTGTGAAGAAGGCATTTCTTCTTGGTACCTGATCATAAATTCAGCAGGTTAATGATAGGTGCCTGAGCTTGCAGATGACTGTCAGTAATAGCATGCCGTTAGCGTGGATAACACTTGATACACACAATATTACCCTTCTTAAACCCACCATAACTTCCCTTAACATCACTTCTTCCCAGCTACAATAGTTCCCTTATCTTTCAGTCCTCATACCTTCAGTTTTCCTTCCTGTCTGCCTTCTCGTTCCTTCTCTTCTTCTACGTCCGAACCGATTTTTCTCTAAATGGCGCGATCAGTCCTTATTGAGGCAATTGCCCAGACTCATCATGCTGTGAGAGCTTGGGGGACAGGGCAGAGGATTCATCTGCCGTGACACTTATGCAGTGACTCAGAGCTCAGCGCTCAGTGCTTTGGCCCAAACGGCCTCCTGAGATGACTGGAGATGCATTTGAACATGCACGCACACTGGAAATCAAGTCTGCAGGCAGCCGGCTGCATATCTGCATAAACAAAGACGTGGTGTGGTTTGTCTCGGGTCTTTGGAAATCCCTAAATATTCAAGAAAATGCACATTCAGCTGGAGAGGGAACCCTGCTCTGGGTCGCCCTCGCTGTCGCCTCTGATGTTTACAGAGATATCAGGATGACGGCTCATTTTCCAGCGAGCATATGGAGCACAAAAACATCATCAGCCCTATGGTTCCCTTTTCTAAAGCTTTGTCTTCCTTACATCAATGCAAAATCCCCTCCTTTGTGTGAAATACAGGAATTCTTAGAAACATCGACACACCCTCACTTTACTTACACACTTGGGAGGTTTTACAGGGAGTCTGGGAGTGCTGCAGCTGCCATCCTAACGATGATAAACTGCAAAGAGACAGGTTAAGCCTTTTTTCCCCTAGATCTGACATAAATCGTCCCCCTGAGCAGAACAGTGATGATCCTTTTAATGGCTCAATCTTAGTCAACTTCACGGACAAAACTTGCTCAGGCATGTGAGCCAAGACGCTCAAAACGTCCTCCGTCCCCTTGTTCTCATTTGTTCCCTTTGTCATTGTCTGGATCGGTTCTGAACCTGGTCCATGTTCCAAACAACTAATGTCAAGACCACGTCAGTGAGAGACCAACTCAAAGACAATTGCATGACCACCACTGTCAGTTAATGCAAAATGGGTGTAACGCCATCAGTTACAGATATTGAGCTGAAATTTGCTTTACTGATGACTGAGAGTTGTCCTCAACATCTAGTCTGACTACAAATTAGGCAAGACTTTATCACACTGAGTGACAACACATGCTACGTTTTATTATAGATGTAACAAGAACAGCTGTAAATGCATATCTTCTTAACATCTCACTTTAAAACTCTGCCATGAGAAGTAGCAGGTGACTGACATTCCTTCAAAACTAGGCCAGGAACTGAAAACCTTTGGAGTGGTTGAAAATACCCTCACTTGTTTCAGTTAACCAGAATATTGTCAACAATTGGCTCTAAAGTTGCATCTTTGCACTTAAATTAGGCTCAAATTATTGTATTCACCACAAAATGGAAATAACTTCCTGACTCATTTGTTAGTCACTTAGCAAAGTTTTTAGATACACCCATGGCCTTCCTACCAGGAATAAGTTTATGAAAGCAAAACACCTGTCTATCTCTTGTTTTGAGGCACACATTCAATATTTAATCAACTAAGGATGCCATTGAGTATGTCATGATGCCATTGAGTATGCCATTGAGTATGGGGGCGGCCGTGGCACAGTGGTAATGGCAGTCGACCCCCAATCGGAAGGTCGGAGGTTCGAGTCCCGCATCCGCCCACCATGTGTCGTTGTGTCCCTGGGCAAGACACTTAACCCCGAGTTGCTCCCGGTAGGTCTGGATAGCGCCCTACAAGGCAGGCTACCACTAACGGTGTATGAATGTGTGTATGAATGGGTAGATGGCTCGTATTGTAAAGCGCTTTGGGGCTCCTCAGAGGGGGCTGGAAGGCGCTATATATATAAGCTCCATTTACCATTTTTTTTACCATAAACCATTCATCTATTTTCTACATTTGCTTAATCCTGTTCAGAAACATGAAAGGCTGCTGCCTATCTGGATCAGTCAATGGGCAGGAGCTAGAGTTGCACTCGAGTCATAAAAATCCGACCCGACCTGGCTCCAGCCTGCAGCCATCAGCTCCAAACTTCACCCGATCTGACAAATTAACAGTAATTACAGGTCCGAACCCATATCCCCACCACCACCCCCAACATTTTTAATTAAGCTTTGACTGCTTGTACTACCAACTATTATGAAAGGTTGGCGGACGTAAGCAGCTGAGGGGGCAGAAGATTGGAGCTGAGGAGCCATCAAAGTGCATTCAGTGTTTCCCTTTTCTCACATGTCGTATATTTTGCAATCTTACCTGTTTGGGTCATCGGCCGCGAGCGTCCGCTGAGTGCCCTGGCTGAATGAACGTCCATTTGGGCTGATGGATCACTGGCAGTAGTCCACCTGAAGCTTAACTGAACTTTTGACCTCTTTCAACCGGCCGTCAGCGCACAGTCAAATGGCCGCGTGTGGCTGTTGATTGTATGGCAAGTCATGTTGGCAATATAATTGGTTCATCGGCCGCACGCGTCCCTGACGCAATCAAAAGCCTGACCGACTTGGCCCACACATTAAGCACATTATTATGGCCTGGCCCAGTCTGAATCCGGGTCAGGCAGGGCAGGGCTGGGCTCCAGGTTCAGGTTAGAAATGACAGCTCTAGCAGGAGCTGGGGTACCGAATGGACAGGTTGTCAGTCCCAGGATCGCACAGAAATTAATAAAAATACAGGTAGTCCTCGACTTACGACGGAGATCCGTGCCTACGCTGCGTCGTAACTCAAAAATCATCTTAAGTCGGAAAATACGTCCAAACGGCACCTCATACATACAGTACTGTATTTTACCAAGCACTTAGCCTATCCTAACACAGTACCCTACATAATTATCAAAAAACACATACATTCTGAGCCATAATGAAGGGAAAAAGAGTTACCGTACTTTTCGCCGTGTAAGTCGCTTCGCCGTATAAGTCGCTTTGTTCAATTATTGGCAATAATTTGGAAAAATCCATAAATATGTCGCTTCGCCGTATAAATCGCACCTGACGTCACCACCGACGTAGCGCGTCACCGCTGACGTGACGTGTCACCGCTGAGACAACACGGAAATGTGGACGAGTGTTTGGCTCTGTTGCAAATGTCTGCCACAGGGGCGCACAGCAAGGCTTTTAAGAAGATTAACACGGTAAAAACAATTATTTGTTTGCAAAAAATTATAGCCGACATTATAGCACAAGGGTTCCTGAGCTTAACCGTTCCTTAATAAATTCACGAAATGGTCTAATCTAAAATATACGGTACACGGAAATAAAACGGAAGCTAACACGAGACGAGTCCGTCTCTAAAACAACGAATAAAAAATAGAATTTTATCTCAAATGTCTCATACAAGGCAACAGTTTGTAAATGAAACCCATATAATTACACTCTGTAAGCTAAAAGAATATCCGCAGAGTGGTTTATGAGCTATTTATCTAAATACAGCAAACCCCCTACCTACGACTCCATCGACCTACGAACAACGGGACCTACGAAAGTATCATATTTAATAAAAATATGACATTACTGTATTAAAAAAAATATATCAAAGTCAAAAGTCAAAGTCAACTTTATTGTCAGATCTGCAATATGTACTGTACAGGACATACACAGGACCGAAATTGCGTTTCTCTCAGTCCCTCGGTGCAACAGTAAACATCTAAACATTGAAACACTGAAACATATAATAATAGACATAAGCATAAAATAGTAAAACTAACACTGTCCTGAGTTTTTGCATAGTGGTATAAGAGTATGAAAATTTACACCAACTCTAAAACTAAAACATTAAACATTTAATGAACATAATACTGTCCTGAGTTTTTGCATACTAGTATAAAAAAGAGTATAAAAAGTATAACTAAAATAAACTAAAGGTTTCTAGCATTGACATTTGCAAAGTGGCAAAGCAGCGTATGAGTTAATGTACACAGTATATGTATGAGGTAGTAGTTGATGTTGTTATAGAGGCAAAAAGTGGCATATGCAGTAAGGCACATTGGGCATCCCTAAGTAAGACCGTTCAGAGCACACTGTATATGTATCAGCAGTGGTGTAGATATATATTTTTTTTTTTTTGTGTGTTTAAATGTTCTTAATTTCATGTGTACAGCACTTTGTTGCAGCTGTGGTTGTTTTAAAGGCTTTATAAATAATAATTATGATAAAAATGATCATTTCTGATCATTTTTGTCATGATTGCGCAATAATTGTGCAACTTCCGGTCATAACAGGAAGAAGGTCTCCAGTTTTCACGGTCACAAGTTAAGGCAGAACACCGGAGGCCATCTTAGGTCAGTCACGGCTGCTTTGAAAGTCTCCAGTTTACAGGGTCACTAGTTACAGCAGAACACCGGACGCCATCTTAAGTCAGTTTCGGCTGTAGGGAGCCGGCCTTTGAAGACTGGTGACCAGGATGGCTTCATATGGATTAATTACTAGCTGGAAACGTCTCTGTGAGCTCTGTGGACGTCTCAGGCTGGAGCAGCAGCTGCAGATTGATCGCCGCACCGCCGCTCCAACACCAGCTCATGGCCTGGCTAGCAGAAGCTAACACAGGCCTCGAGCAGCTGCCGTGGTTCGCTCGCCGGCCGCCGCGCTGCTCGGCCCGACAACAACAACGCATGGCAACCTAAGATGTCGGCTTTGACCATCTCAAAGTAAGAAATTATATTTTTATTTATTCTGTAAATGTGAATAGCAATGTTTAACATTACAGTACACTACTGTACATGCTTAAATGTGTGCGCGGCGCTCCGTTAGCGGTATTTCCGCGAGCTACGAACGGAATAAGGACCTACGAACGGGATGCTATTTTCACCCCCTAGCTACGGCAAAATCGAGCTGCGAACAGTTCTTATGTCCCAAACTCGTACGTAAGTAGGGGGTTAGCTGTAGTAGGTATCTGTTTACGGTAGCTAACCGCTAACAACGAAGCTAAAAGAACGATTTTTTAAAATCTCAAACATCTCTTAAAGCTAGTCACTTGTAAATGTCCATACAGTGATTACATTATGTAAGTTTGATAAAAATCTGTCCTGTGGTTCTTGACTTATCTTGCTAACAAACAGCTACAAACACAGCTAACAGAAGTTACCTCCAGAGCAGGAGGCCGGGCAGCGACAGAGTCAGTCCGAGCAGAGGAGGCTTTTTTCGGACACATGAGCTGGAAACGGTCGGTGGACTCTCTGGAAGTGTCCCCTAGCGGACAAAAGTGGTACTGCACCATTTTTTGCCAAAATGAAAAACGGTCATATCTGAGCCAAAAATTGGTCTAAAAATATGAGGAAAATCCATAAATATGTCGCTTCGCCATATAAGTCGCAGGACATGCAAATTAGTTTTAAAAAAACAGCAACTTATATGCCGAAAAGTACGGTAATAACCTACTGGAATGCTGATGAAGCCTTCCTCCAGCTGTTAGCATGTTAGCTTGGTGTTTTTCCAACATTTGAGGCTGCCTGAATTTTGCGCGGTCCAGACTTACAGTAAGGCCTGTTAGCATGTTAGCTCCATACATTTGGAGCCATAATGAAGGGGAAAAAAGAGTTAATAACCTACTGGGAGCTGGTGAAGCCTTCCTCCGCCTGTTAGCATGTTAGCTCGTTGCTAAGCTGTAGCCTCTCTGCCTCGTAAACCTCCGGTCCAAACAAAGGTCTCCTGTACTTTTCCACACGCGGTCCAGAGTTTTACAGTAAGGTCTGTTAGCATGTTAGCCCCTCCTAACCTCCTCTGCCCCGGTCTGCCTGTAAACAATGAGGTCTCCTGTAATTTTCAGCTGTAATCCTCCGCCCGTGGCCGCTAAGGTACACTCTCCCCCCTCCCTCCTGTAAATTTCCACCTCCGCTGAGTTTCGGTACCGTATTTTTTGGTGTAAAGGCGCATAAACCATGTAACTCGAAACAATGCTTTTCAATGGGAGGGCGTTCGTAACCGCGAAACGTTGTAAGTCGAGGCCGTCGTAAGTCGAGGACTACCTGTATAAACTCACCTCTAGGGATAATTTAGATTAGCCAGTTAACCTAACATGAATGATTTTGAACTATAGGAAGAACAGAGTGCCTGGATAAAACAAAACAAAAAAGCACGAGGAGAACCAACATACTCCACCCAGGAAGGTTTCAGCAGAGATGATAAATGGACTGCAATTAGATAGCGCTTTTCTATCTAATCAAGATGCTCCAAGCTCTTTACAGCACAATCTGTGCCCTCATTTACCCATTCATACAGCACTCTACTACAGTATATCTATACAAAGAATACTCAGTGCTTTATTACATTCATACACTGATGGAACACACATTGGAGGCATTTTTAGAGGTTCAGTGTCTTGCCCAGAGACACTTCGGCATGTGACTGCTGGTGGATTTAGAGCTGAACTCTAAATCTTCTTGCTGTGAGGCAACAATTATAGCTACTTTCTTTAATCGATATTTTTCTTAACTGTACCAAAAAAGCCTCCCTGGTAAGGTCTATTCAGGGGTTCTGGAGAGGAGGGTCCGTCGGATAGTCGAACCTCGGATTCAGGAGGAGCAGTGTGGTTTTCGTGCTGGTCGTGGAACACTGGACCAGCTCTACACCCTCAGCAGGGTCCTGGAGGGTACATGGGAGTTTGCCCAACCAGTTTACATGTGCTTTGTGGACTTGGAAAAGGCATTCGACCGCGTCCCTCGGGGGTTCTGTGGGGGGTACTCCGGGAGTATGGGGTACCAGACCCATTGATATGGGCTGTTAGGTCCCTGTACGACCGGTGTCAGAGCTTGGTCCGCATTGCCGGCAGTAAGTCAGGCTCGTTTCCAGTGAGAGTTGGACTCCGCCAAGGTTGCCCTTTGTCACCGATTCTGTTCATAACTTTTATGGACAGAATTTCTAGGCGCAGCCAAGGTGTTGAGAGGATCCGTTTTGGTGGCCTTAGAATCGCTTCTCTGTTTTTTGCAGATGATGTGGTCCTATTGGCTTCATCAGATCGTGATCTACAGCTTTCGCTGGAGCGGTTTGCAGCCGAGTGTGATGCGGCCGGGATGAGGATCAGTTCCTCCAAATCCGAGGCCATGGTCTTGAGCCGGAAAAGGGTAGCATGCCCTCTCCGGGTCGGGGAGGAGGTCCTGCCCCAAGTGGAGGAGTTTAAGTATCTCGGGTCTTGTTCACGAATGAGGGAAAACTGGAGCGTGAGATCGATAGGCGGATAGGTGCAGCATCCGCAGTGAAGCGGGCGCTGTACCGGTCTGTCGTGGTGAAGAGAGAGCTGAGTCGAAAGGCAAAGCTCTCAATTTACCGATCGATCTACGTTCCCACCCTCATCTATGGTCATGAGCTTTGGGTTGTGACCGAAAGAACGAGATCTCGGATACAAGCGGCTGAAATGAGTTTTCTCCGCAGGGTGTCTGGACTCTCCCTTAGAGATAGGGTGAGAAGCTCAGTCATCCGGGAGGGACTCGGAGTAGAGCCGCTGCTTCTCCACATCGAGAGGAGCCAGTTGAGGTGGCTCGGGCATCTGGTTAGGATGCCTCCTGGACGCCTCCCTGGTGAGGTGTTCCGGGCATGTCCCACCGGGAGGAGACCCAGAGGAAGACCCAGGACACGCTGGAGGGACTATGTTTCTCGGCTGGCCTGGGAACGCCTTGGGATTCCCCCAGAGGAGCTGCTCCAAGTGGCTGGGGAGAGGGAAGTCTGGGCCTCCCTACTTAGGCTGCTACCCCCGCGACCCGACCCCGGATAAGCGGAAGAAAATGGATGGATGGATGGATGTACCAAAAAACAATTGAAACTACTATTATAGCTCCTGCTGTTTTATGGACTATTCTGAAATTGAGTTTATCATCTAGGAGTCACTTTTTGATGTGCTAAGGATGGACCTGGTTAGTTGTTAGCATCTATGGCACTGTCTCTGACCCATCATGCAAAGCAACTTGGGCCTTAATGATAAATTAAAAAAACTCGGAATACTGGGTATAAATGACCGTCAATAGATTAATAAACAACTACAGTACTGATGTTCATAGATTAAATTACACCATCTAGCACTTAGCTTTAATGTCTTTATCAAAGCCAAAGTGATCAGTACTGACTCTATCATCGTCAATAAACGTCTTTGATCGGCTTGTCACAGTGTCCGAATGCCCGAACACTCGCCTTTCCAAACAGATTTTCTGTTACCAACTACGAAAAGGGAAAGGAACAAAAGGTCAAAAGAAATGCTTCAAAGACACCTTGAAACTGAACCTCAAGTCATCAACCTGACCAATTGGGAAAAGAGTGCCATGGATCGACCAAACTGGCGGCCATCCATTCATCATTGAATCGACCACTTTGAGAAACAGAACCAAACATCTTGAAGAGGAATGAAGGAAGCAAAAACAATCTACAGCTAATCCTGATTGACCAAATGTCCAATGACCACCACCGGTGCAGATTGCGGAAAAATGTGTGCACCCAAACCACGACTCTTCAGTCACCAAAGGATCCCCAATCAATAGGAGATGGTCATCCTCATCAATGAGGGACAGTCTCCATTGATTGGTAACTTCAATTTCCAGTTTAGTAACTCAAGCATTGGGATTTTAAAATGTTAAAAATAACAATGTTTTGTTTAAGAGTTGACATAATGTATAAAACAATATACAGGTAACCCCCGACCTACGACCCCATCGACCTGCGAACCACGGGACCTACGAACATATCATATTTAATAAAAATATGAAATTACTGTATTAAAAAAAAAAAAATTTTTTTTTTTTTTGTGTTTAAATGTTCTTAATTTCATGTGTACATCACTTTGTTGCAGCTCTGGTTGTTTTAAAGGCTTTATAAATAATAATTATGATAAAAAAGATCATTTCTGATCATTTTTGAGCAATTTTTGAGCAATCTTGGGCAACAGGAAGTAGGTCTTCAGTTTACACGGTCACAAATTAATGTAGAACACCGGACGCCATCTTAGGTTAGCTGCCGAGAGCCGGACGAAGACTGGTGACCAGGATGGCTTCATATGGATTAATTACTAGCTGGAAACGTCTCTGTGAACTTTGTGGATGTCTCAGGCAGCAGCGGATTTATCGCCGATCGTGCCAGGCCGCCGTGCGAACACCTCCGGCCGGCCTGGCTACACCTCCGGCCTGGCTAGCTCCAGAGCTAACACTGGAGCTAACACGGGAGCCGGCCTTTTGAACACTGGTGACCAGGATCGCATCATATGGATTAATTACTAGCTGGAATAGCTCTGTGGACGTCTCAGGCTGGAGCAGCGGCTGGAGCAGCAGCTGCAGATTGATCGCGCCGCCGCTCCAACACTAGCTCATGGCTTGGCTAGCAGAAGCTAGCCAGCTAGCTAACACAGGTCTGGAGCAGCTGCGGTGGCTTGCCGGCCCCCGCGCTGCTTGGCCCGAAAACAATCAACGCATGGCAACCTATGTCGGCTTTGACCATCTCAAAGTAAGAAAATATATTTTTATTTATTCTGTAAATGTGAATAGCAATGTTTAACATTACAGTACACTACTGTACATGCTTAAATGTGTGCGCGCGCTCCGTTAGCATGATAAATAAAGGTTGAATGAATGAATGAATGAATAAATTTTTTTTTTTAAATATAATTTTCACCCCCTACCTACGAACGGATCGAGCTGCGAACGGTTCTTAGGTCCCAAACTCGTTCGTAGGTCGGGGGTTACCTGT
>JBBPBX010038673.1:15384-30272 GCA_038048925.1 Garcialebias charrua
TTGTGAAGAGAACAAAATGCCTGCAAGGCCTTCATGAAGGCTCAGAGCCTCGTCTTTGGCCCCACCCACTTTTCCTCACCATTGTGACTGGTTAGTTTTCCTGTCAGTTATTAAACAAACTTAAGGCCCCAATATACCTGTTTCTTTTGCCTCACGCCGCTCGGCGCCGTGGGAGCGCCGCGGCAAAAGCCTTTGATCACGTGCGTGAACGCGCCAATGTCAAATTTTACTACGCCTACGCGCGCGCGTTAATAAACTGCCTCGCGTGTCAGCAAATGACCAATCAGCGACCTCAATTTGTCCTGCTCCGCGCGGCTGTTGCTGCTGGAGCCTGCACTCAGAGAGCTGCGCTTGCACAGAACTATATATGAACCGCCTGCGCGCTGCACACGCCAGTCCAGCGGCGTGAGGCAAAAGAAACAGGTATACTGGGGCCTTAAGTCTGAAGAAACGTCGACTCTGATCAGCCTTCTCTTCTGACAGTGAAGACACAACTGCTGCGAGAGAACCTGAAAACATTTTTTATGCCTGGAAACAAAACATTTAAAAGAAACTGATTTTATGAATTAGTTTATAGAAGATAAAAGCCATTAGCATAAAACAAGATAAACTACATGGGGGAAAAAATATATACAGGTACTCCCCGACTTACGAGCGCATCGACTTACGAAGTTCCGGACTTACGAGCTGACTAACGAACAGTAAAGTTGTACAGAACATACATGAAAATACAGCACTGGTATGTGTTTTTAGATGAAAGTGTGTTAGCTAACCGTTTGTAAACAAAGTTCTGTGCATGTTTATGAACTAGTATGTACGTTTGTGTTGAAAAACGGGTGTTCGTAGTAGCGCTAGCATACATTTTCCGACTTACAACCGAAAACCCGGACTTACGAGCGACACGTGTTTCGGGTTCCGACATACGAGATTTTGTGTTACGAGCACCTCGTAGGAACGGAACTCGCTCGTAAGTCGGGGACAACCTGTAAATAATTTTTAATGTAGCATTTCAGACTTAGTGTGGCTCAGTTGGCAGAGCTGTTGCCTCTCAGCAAAAAAGTCACCAGTTCAAATCCCGGTGCGGGAACCTTTCTGGGTGGAGTTTGCCTGTTCTCTCCGTGCATGCGTGGGTTTTCTCCAGGTATTCCGGTTTCCTCCCACAGACCAAAAACATGCATGGTTGATTAGACAGTTTTGAACAATTTCACGAGAGCGTCGAAATTGTCCAAGAAGAAAAGTTGGTGCTCCAAAGCAGGCAGATTTCACAGTATAAGCACCAGCTCTCTGCCATTACAGGACCAGAATGAGGCTGTTTTGCCGGCAGGCTTTTGGCATCGGTTGCAAAGACCTGGTAACCCTTTACCTGGCTCTGGTGGGTAAAGTTTGGTGGGGAGCAGAGAAACGTGATTGAAAGTCACTGGAACCGAATGAGTCCTGTAGATCCCATTTGATGGCAGGCAGAGGGGAAGAAGACACCAGCTGCCAAATGACCCCATTTAACCATAAAGTGTAAAGCCGCATGTTATTCAATCTCACTGTGACATGCAAGTCATGATGCCAAACCGTTCTGCAAATCAAATAACTTGTCCCTGACAGCAAGGTTTAGTGTAAAGACGGTGAAGGCTGTTAGAAAGCTCATCAGCTGTGGGCCAGAAAAAGTAGTCCACATTAATCCTCTGAAGTGTGCAGTGAAAGGGGGCTAAATTACTTTCACAGGGACTTATTGCCGCTAGGCAGTAAAAGGAAAAAAATGGTAACATTATTATTAAATTTCCCTCAGCAACAAATTACCATTCAGATTTCTGCTCTGCTTCGGTATTCTTAGTGGTTTAATTTAAACTTTAATAAGCCCCACTAAATGGTGCACAGAAGTAAAGTTTACCCAGAAACTATCATTTTCGTTAACGCTAATGAGCTTTTTTCAGAATCGGTAGCCGTCTCTTTTCTTGGATGGTTACTTTTAGGTGATGAAAGGCCAGACATGATGAAGTAGCTGAGATTTTTATAGCAGCCCAAACTGTTGGGTCTTACTGATCATTAGCATAAACATTTGCAGGGTAGAGATGTACTGTATTTCAGAGGTTTGGGAGGTGTGCTTCTGAAAAATGTATGCCAGGATGCAACGTGCATCATGTTGTAGTGGAATGAAAGGTGTTGCTCTACTCAGCGACGTCATGGTTGTGGCCGTTGCTCAACATGAAGCTGCGTAGGCAACCTCTCTAGTTCTGTTCGTTTGCTTTGGTTCAGATTCAGTGGCTGTTCTGCTTCACCGGGGCCACGCAGATGAAGTTTGATCCAATTTTATCAACAGCGCCCTGCAAAACAAGCAAGCAATCCCCCAACTGTAATTAGATTCTCAAATACTGCAAATGTTGCTTTCCACTGGTGTGAAAGCACAAGTACTGAGTTCCAGCTGCTGAACGTCATGTTGGGTCAAATAAATGTCTGCTATAATGACATTATAGCTGACATTGTAACTGCCTGGGTGTGTTGTTGTTTAGTAAAATATCTTGTGAACCCCTTGACAAATTAGAAAGTCTATCTGAAATTAATAAATGGACATATATCTGTTTAAGGTTGTTTTGTACAGGTAGTCCCCGACTTACGAGCGCTCTGACTTACGAGGTCCCGGACTTAAGAGCATGCATCTCATTTAAAAAAAATAATAATAATAAATTTTATATTATTTTTTATAAATGAATACATGTACAGTACTGGACAGTCACCAAGCACTTAGCCTATCCTAACACAGTTTTTAAAGATGAAGGAATAAGTTGAATTGTCTCCCTTTCACATAAAGGGAGCAAGCTCCCTATGGAGCCTGCAGGGAGGAGGGAGACAATTCAACTGACTCCTTCATCTTTAAAAACTGTGTTAGGATAGGCTAAGTGCTTGGTGACTGTACAGTACTGTACATTTATCTATTTATAAATAAAAAACAATAAAAAATAAAAATACTGTATATACTGTATATTTTTAATAAATAGATAAATGTACAGTACTGTACAGTCACCAAGCACTTAGCCTATCCTAACACAGTTTTTAAAGATGAAGGAGTCAGTTGAATTGTCTCCCTCCTCCCTGCAGGCTCCATAGGGAGCTTGCTCCCTTTATGTGAAAGGGAGACAATTCAACTTATTCCTTCATCTTTAAAAACTGTGTTAGGATAGGCTAAGTGCTTGGTGACTGTCCAGTACTGTACATGTATTCATTTATTTAAAAAAAATAAAAAAAAAGTAAAAAAAAAATAAAAATAAAAAAAATATATATATTTTTTTACTATGTGATCCTACTTACGAATTTTTGACATACGAGCGCCCCCTAGGGACGGAACTCGCTCGTAAGTCGGGGACTACCTGTACTCTATCCCAAGTCGAGCAGTCGGTTCACAATCACGTCATTGTGAAACGTTCTTTTTTGCGCACACCATTCATAAACTATGAGACACATGGTGCAGAACAGTACTGGGAAATCCCTCCTTCTGCAATACACATCACACTCTAAGCCGTTGCTTACCTCAGCTTGTTGAACACTGGTGCTTGTGTTAGTGCTCGTCTCCCAGTGCTTACAGTGCCGGCAAAGGGCTTCTTTCTGCCAGAGTCGCCACTTTGTCCTTTCATCTGCTGTTTGGCCATAAATCTGTCACGAAGAGAGCGCCACACTTTTTGGCAAGCTCCTCCAATGTCTGTGCTCCTTCCATTTAGGAGTTTTTGTCCATTTGACTATCTTCGTACGTTTGTCTTGAAAAGTCGTACAGATGGATTTATTTTCTGACTGCCTCTGCCAGGTGCTCCTCAAAGCTGTCCATGTTGCTTGGACGCATAACGGCTCACTTCAGGAAGCAAAGTAGTTGAAGCAAAACAACATCATTGCTGTCCGAGTGCTTTTCTGCATAAACAAACATGCCCGCTGCAAATTTATGAACAATAACACTAGGCCTGTCACGATAACAAATTTTGCTGGGCGATTAATTGTCTTAGAAATTATTGCGATAAACAATTGTTTGAAATTTGACAATAATGAGTAATTATTGTAAACTTTAAGAAACATTTTGGTACATTTTTGTGTGTAGTACCTCTTTTGACCACTGGATGGCAGTATAAGGCTGAACCAAAGGATGGATAGTGAGGGAGCGAGCAACTTGTCTCTTTAAGAAAAATGGGAGGGAGGCCCTTGACGTTATATGGGCTATCTTGTTCCTGTTTTTTGGTTCTCAAAATGGCAGACGCTCGGTTTGGTTTGAGCTCTTTAGCATAGCATTTGTGACACAAATCAGTAAACAAATTCTCAGCTTCTTTTTGCAGAGAAAAACAACTTTTTAGGTGAAGGCATGGGTTTCAACTGTGAATTTTGAAGCTCAACAAGACGGAGGCTTATTCCCGAGGTCGGCCTGTTAGCTTAGCTCGTAGCTTAGCTTCTCAGCTTAGCTGCTTTTAACGATCCAAAAACGTGATTTTGGACGGTTAACAGATTTTAAAGAGAAAGGGAGGTGTAGGACTAGGCGATATCTCAATATTTTTAAAATAACGAGATAATTTTTGGGGGCGATATAAGTTGAGACTATCTCGATATAAACTATATACAGGTAGTCACCGACTTACGATGGAGTTCCGCTTCTACGCGGCGTAATAACTCTAATTTCGACGTAAGTCGGAACATACGTACATACTAAAAAAAATTAAAAAGACGGTACTGTACAGTTACCAAGCACTTAACCTATCCTAACACAGTTTTTAAAGGCGAAGAAGCAAGTTGAATCGTCTCCCTCCTTCCTAGCAGGCTCCATTCACATAAAGGGGGATAGCTAGCTAACTAGCTTGCTGTATGGTGGCCTACCTCCGTCCATTTGTTTACGACGTAAAACCGCCGTCAGCTCGGTCCATCTGCCGTATTCTGTTGTAAAACCGCCATCAACCTCTGTTTAAAGGCGAAGAAGCAAGTTGAATTGTCTCCCTCCTTCCTAGCAGGCTCCATTCACATAAAGGGGGCTAGCTAGCTAACTACAGTAGCTTGCTGTATGGTGGCCTACCTCCGTCCGTTTGTTTACGATGTAAAACCGCCGTCAGCTCGGTCCATCTGCCGTATTCCGTTGTAAAACCGCCATCAACCTCTCTTTAAAGACGAAGGAGCAAGTTGAATCGTCTCCCTCCCTAGCAGGTTCCATTCACATAAAGGGAGCTAGCTGGCTAACTACAGTAGCTTGCTGTATGGTGGCCTACCTCAGTCCGTTTGTTTATGACGTAAAACCGCCGTCAGCTCGGTCTATCTGCCGTCCATCTGTCATATTCCGTTGTAAAACTGCGGTCAACCTCTGTCCAGAGCATTTAATCTCCGCCTGTACTGTACTGGTTCTGCCGTGAAGCTCCGTTCAGAGTGGGTCAAGCTACTGCTTCTGCCATCAAAACCGGAAGGAACTCGGAACTCGGCTTTCAAAATAATTAAAAAAAAAGTATATATATATATATATACTGTATTTTTTTTAATGGGATGTGCGTTCATAACCGCGAAACGTCGTAACTCGAGGCAGTCGTAAGTCAAGGACTACCTGTAGTTTTAAACTTAGAAATCCACAGTCTCTTTCTCCCAGGCGGCCCTCCCTCCTTCTACCTGTTCCACATTCACACTCACCCACGCTCCCCCTCGCTCCTTTCCTGCTTCTGCAGTGTGGGCGGGCACTTGACGAAACGTTATTAAACAACACTTACACAGCAGCAGCTGTCTGAGCGTGTGTGAAGCTGCAGCTAGACGACAAATCCATCTTCTTATTTGAAATATTATAGTTCAGAGCTCATTTAGCCATGCTGTGTGCCTTTAGCGGAACACAGAGAGGAAGCGCAACATTAATAAATCAGCAGTTTATCATATCTCTAAAGATACTGTCCTTGGCGGCTAACAAGATGGTTAACGCGTTAGCCGTCTTATTCCACAGCTGAGACCGACCGTGTCTTTAGCAATATGATAAACTACTGATTTATTAATGTCGCCACCTCCATCTGCTCCTCTCATAAAGCTCAGCACGGCTAAATAAGCTAGGACCCATGGTTTGTTTTAAGGAAGCAGACTTTAAAAACACTCGGTGTTGTCGTTTCACGGTTCTGCGGCTCACTTTACTGCAGTTCACAAACACGCTGACTAACGTGAAGGCACCTTTCTATCTATCACATGATTCAGGCGATTTGGACCCAGACGGCACCTGGACTTCAAGGCTGCAGTCAGAGTACACTGTAGCCTCTCCTGAAAATAAATAAAGCAACTAATCTAATCGGGACTCAAGCAACCTTGAAAAAAGGCTGACTGCAAAACTTCTCCTGGAGTCTGAAGCTGTTGAAAAACTGTTGCCCCCCCTCCCCCAGAGGTCTCTGTGTGCATTCAGATGGAGCCGAGCTGAGCCCATCTGCAGACTGTGCTTATCTGAAATGATTACTCACAGACTATCTCCCTGCTATGCCACCAAAATGCAACATGTCTTTGTCTTTATCCGTGCTGAGCTGGTAGAGTTTTTTGACTTTATCATAGAATGTCCTAAGACAAAATGTGATAGATTCTTTTTTGAATACCAATGATTATCCGACTGTATGTTCCTTTTTTTCCATATCTGATTGTCTGGCGGCGCGATTTAATTATTGCTGCGGCTTTCCGTGCGTACGTCCCTCTTAGGATGGTGCGCGCGCCAATTGCAATGTTTTGTACCTTGGTGCAAATATGCCAATAAAGATATATTCTATTCTATTCTATCTTATCAAGACACTCAAAGCTCTTTACAACACAATCTGTGTCCTCAATCACACATTCACACAGCACTCTATTAGATCTGTACAAGGATTAATCAGAGCCTAATCACATTCATACACTGATGGGACACACATCAGAGGCAGTGAGGCGTTCAGTGTCTTGCCCAGGAACACTTCAGCATGTGACTGCTGGTGGAATTGAACCCCCAGCTTTCCCATTGGAGGAGACTGCTCTAGCCTCTCAGCCACAGCTGCCCTCAGCTGAAGAGGATTATTACAAATAATTTTTTTAGACATTTATTTTGTAGGGTTACAGCTGGTTGTTAATAAATGTTGCTGTGTGACAACTGGGACAAAGCTGTGACTCAGAAATATATTTCTGTTATTATTTTATGGAAAGAAAAGAAAAATATATCGAGATATATACAGTATCTTATTTCGCGATGTATCATAAATATATTGCAATATTAATTTTGGTCCATATCGCCCAGCCCTAGGGAGGGGTCAGTGAAGAGCACCGGAGTTGAGCCTTTTGTCATCCAGTGTCCAGTAGAAAGAGACGAAGAAACGATAAAGCCATTAAATGAAAACGAGGTAGATAATTTTAATCTATTATGAAATGAATTGGCTTCATCAGTTCGTGATTTCGTGAATGGACATGTTGGTGAAGGAAACAGAGGGGATGAGGAAGTGATGGGTAGGTTTGGTGTTAAGGAAAGAAACCAGGAAGGACAGATGGTGGTGGATTTTGCCAAGAGAATGGAAATGGCTATAGTCAATACCTATTTCCAAAAGAGGGAGGAACATAGAGTGACCTATAAGAGTGGAGGAAGGAGTACGCAGATCGACTACATTCTGTGTAGAAGAGGAAACCTGAAGGAGATTGGAGACTGTAAGGTTGTGGCAGGGGAGAGTGTGGCCAGACAGCATCGGATGGTTGTGTGTAGAATGACTGTTGTTGCGAAGAAGAGAAAAAGAGTAAAATCAGAGAAGAAGACCAAATGGTGGAAGCTAAAGAAGGAAGAATGTTGTGAGAAATTCAGAGACGAGCTGTTAAAGGCTCTGGGTGGTAAGAAAGAGCTTCCAAGTGACTGGGCTACTACAGCAACAGTAATTAGAGAGACAGGTAGGAAGGTACTTGGTGTGTCATCTGGACAGAGAATGGATGATAAGGAAACCTGGTGGTGGAATAGTGAAGTGCAGGACGCCATTCAAAGAAAGAGATTAGCCAAGAAGAAATATGACAGTGAGAGGACTGAAGAGAGGAGACAGGAATATAAGGAGATGGGACATAGAGCAAAGAGGGAAGTAGCTAAGGCAAAGCAGAGGGCGTACAATGAGTTATATGGGAGACTGGACACTAACCCCGGAATTACACCACATGCGTTACGGCTCCGCCCCGCTCCGGTCCGACCTCCGCAGCAAATACGCACCCATTATAATCAATGACAGAATTTACACTGGCTCCGCACGGCGGCGGCGAGCTGCGGAGAGCGGACGGCAGTCCGTCAAAATTAGAAAATTTTCTATTTCTGCCGGATGACGGAGCTGTGCCGGAGTCAACTTTTGAAGATTACGTCGCACCAACAGGAAAAGGAACGAGCACAACTTCCGTATTTACAAAATAAAATCACCACGGGCGGACTAATGGTGTGTTCACACAGAGCAGCGTTTTGACCTCAAAGCTTCCAGCCTCCATGTAAAGTCAATGGTGGACGCACCTAGGCACCTCCTGGCGTCTGGCGTCAGGTCGCGTGCGTGTTGCGCGTTCTGAGGAGCGTTTTTCCGTGTACGTGAACCGGCGTCGGCTTCCAAGTTCCGCTTCAGCTGAGCTGAAGTTTTCGCGGTTCAAACGTTCAAACGCCGCTCAAATCTACCTGATTGGTTGGTGTGTCAACCAATCAGGGAGAGTCGGGGTGGAGCTATGTGACGCGGAACGAGGGGACGGTTGTGCGCATGCGCAACTGTGTGACGCATTGTTTGTTGGACTGAAGCGCGAAGTTGTGTACAATGGAGGACAAACTAATCGTTGCTGTGTGTAACCGTCCAGTCCTTTACAACCAGTCAGATGTCCTCTACAGAGACAGAAATAAAAAGGTTGTTGCCTGGCGTAGTGTCAGTGATGAACTCAATACACCGGGTAAGTTTAACGTTTAACGTTCTTCTTCTCTGCTAGCCGATTTGATTTTGATTTGATGTTTAGGGGCAGATATAATAAGATTTCATCTTCTTTCTGCTCCCTTCATTTTATCCTACTTGTATTCTTGTATCTGATGAAACTGTCTTGTACTGTATTGTTCTTTTAAAATGAATGAATAAACATCAATAAAAGAACAATACAAGACAGTTTCATCAGATACAAGAATACAAGTAGGATAAAATGAAGGGAGCAGAAAGAAGATGAAATCTTGAAATCTTATTATATCTTATTATTATTATTATATATATTATATATATATATATATATATATATATATATATATATATATTATTATATCTGCCCCTTATTTCACAGTTTGTTCAAACAATCATAACCTTCAAACTACATCACAAATTGGATAAAAAAAAATGATTTCAGCTATCACAAAGTATAGCCAACACATTTAACGTTTTTCAATGCCTTTGTTTAGTGGAAACATGCAAGAAGAGGTGGAAGAGTCTCCGGGACACCTATGCGAAGGAGGTGAAGAAGGATCAACACAGAAACCGGAGTGGTGCAGCCGCTGACAGCGCTCCTAAATGGAAATACATGGCGGTCATGGCCTTCATGAAGCCATTCGTCACGCCACGTCCAACCAGTGGCAACATGCCGGACAGGACAGATGTGGAGAGCACGGAGGACCAGGCCGCTGTTCACGAGACACAAGACCAAGAGGAGGCTGAAGACGATTCAGCAGCATTCGAGGCCTCGTCCATTCTTGGTAAGTTGTGACTCACAGACATACTGCAATGTTGTTATAAATATTAAAGTTAAATAAATGGTTTATTTGTTATTTGATTCACAGAAACTATTGACGCAGGTGTGTTGGAGCTGTCTCAAACCGTATCTCCAGTGACAACTCCTGCTCCAGCGAGAACGTCTTCTCCTGTCACATCATCCACCACGTCTGTGATGCCAGCACCTTCGTCTGCCCCAGGTGTGACTCTCATCGTGCTTTTTGTGTAGATTTAGTGTCAAAAAACCACAGACACAAATACACACACAACTGATCCAGTGGTGGCCCACTTCAAAACACACCCACACACACAGAACATATGTAAACTCATAAGAACAATTAATTGAAAGCTCATCTAACATTCAACACATGTACTGTGTTCTTTACAGGATCAGCGCGGAAGAGACCCCGTAGGGAGCAGGGACCCATGCAGCGCAATGACTTTGAGCGTAATGTGCTAGACTTTTTGAATAAAAGAAGTGACATGGCTGCAACATTGCCCCCCCCACCACCTCCCCTCGATGCAGTAGATCATTTTCTGTTGTCGTTGGGTGGTCCCCTTAAACGTATGCCCGCATTACAGCGTGAGAGACTTCAATATAAAATCCACACCATGGTTTATGAGGAGTCCACTGGCGACAGAGTGGGTCCAGTGACGTCCGAGGAAGTCTAAATACAGTACACACACACACACACATATAAATATATATAAATATATATATATAAATATATATATATAAATATATATACATATATATATAAATATATATATAAATATATATATATATATATATATATAAATATATATATATATAAATATATATACATATACTATATAAATATATATATATAATACACACTTTGTACATACATATACACTTTGTATATATGTATATATTATTAGTTTTTTTTAGATAGCAATGTGTTTTCTACTTTTAAATAACTGTGTTTTGTTTATTTTAGATAGCAATGTGTTTTCTACTTTTAAATGTGTTTTCTACTTTTAAATGTGTTTTCTACCTGTAAATAAATCTGTAAAATGTTGGTTTTAGTCTGCTATTCATTTTTTTGGTCCTTAGTTAATACTACATGTTGGCACAAAAGTTTCCCCAAATAACAAATACAGTACTACTGTAGTTCAGTACGACTTCAGATAATCGTTTTCTTACTTACTTAATAAAAAGTAATAATTAGAGATTATATAATGAAATGTAAGTTATATAAGGTATCACCATAAACCGAAAACAGTTGCGTTTCTGTATGAATACTTAAAACTAACTAAAACTAACCGAAAGACAGAACAGAAATTTATCACACAATTTTCATCTGTAATTTTTAATGCAATTATACACATTCAACAAATGAAAATGTGGATACGACAGTGTTCACAATGAACGGCGTGTACTTGGTCATATAAAGAACTAAATTAAACAAAAGTAATAAGTATAACAAAAAACAGAATGACTTGGCTCTGCAGGTGATTTGGTAGAACTTAACAGAGCCGTTGCAGGTCAGTGGGGGTGATGACTACTCTGTTTGTTGACATGCCACTGCTCCTTCTTCTGAGAAGTATGCCATGAATGCCCCTCTGGTGGCCATTGCCTCGCTTGACGCACAGTTTGACCAATGAGTGTGAACCTTTATAATTAAAAATTAAAAAACATTGAGCCTGAATTGCGAGGTGCTTTCAGCCTGATATGCTTTCCATCCAAAGCACCGCAGCACAGAGGGAAGTTCCATATGTCCTCAAACTCCTTCGAAATGGACCTCCAATCATCCACTGTAGGTACAGCCATGAAGTCCTCCACTAGACAGTCCCAGATTGCTGTGGCCACATCAGGAACAATGGTGGCGACAGTGGAAATTCCCACACGAAAGCTGTTTGCTATGGTCCTGTAGGAGTCCCCAGTAGCAAAAAACCTGCATAGAGAAAGAGTAATTACAATTATTACAGAAATTACATTACATTAAACGTACTACATCTGTAATGCACATAATAGAACCTACACACGCACACACACACCTCTATATGTATACACATTAGGATGTGTGGCAAACATCACTCAGATAGACACAATACTGTATGTATGTGCTTATGTACACACTCTTCTATAAAGAATGATATGTATTTCAATACAGGTATATATATATAATATATATATATATATATATATATATATATATATATATATATATATATATAATAATAATAATTTTATTTAAAAGCGCCTTTCATGACACCCAAGGACACTTAACTGTCTCTGTGACAGACACAGAGACAGACAGATAGACCGACACACACACAGACAGACATTGGCTCTTTTTATCTGTTGTCCAAAATAGAAAAGATGAATATATATATATATATATATATATATATATAATAATAATAATTTTATTTAAAAGCGCCTTTCATGACACCCAAGGACACTTAACTGTCTCTGTGACAGACACAGAGACAGACAGATAGACCGACACACACACAGACAGACATTGGCTCTTTTTATCTGTTGTCCAAAATAGAAAAGATGAATATATATATATATATATATACATACATACAGTATATGACAGAAACAGAGACAGATATTCGCGCTATTTATCTGTTGTTGCAAATAACCAACCGGAGACAGATGGCCAAGCGTTCTTCAGCTGGGATCGAGCGCCTGTAGCTGGTGTCCTGGTACGTGATGCGGGCACCAATGCGAGACAGCAGGTCGTCAAACTGGGCACGGTTCAGACGGAAGTACCGCTTAAAGCGCTGCTCGTCCATGCGCAGCTCCTGGATTAAATGGTGAAACTCCCCGAATTCAGAACGCCTCTGAATAGTTTCATGGACCCAGACACGGCGCCTTGCACGTCTTCGGCGTGCCACTAGCAAACATATTAATAAAGCTGCCTCCACATCATCCGCCATTTTGAGAACAGACGAACAACAAGACCGGAAAGAGAATCACGACGCTCCTCCCACACCCCGCCCCCACGACGCTGCTTCCAGGAAGCCGCCGCAACACTACAGTTTGGACACCAGGGGGCAGTGCGTCCACTTCCGTGCGTGAGGAGCGTCTTTGGAGGTCAAAACGCTGCACTGTGTGAACACACCATAATCCTAGCTCTATACGGATTTATTTGTACAAAAATGCTGTCAAACTATCAATTATGACTATTCTATGACTAAACTATTATATTTATGACTATGACTACACCTAATAACGCAATACAAAAATAAATAAATAAAAAAGTATTTTATTCTGAAATGTAAACATCACTTCCTGTTGCTCAAACCATGTAGCTCATTTACGAGAGAAGATCAAGGCAGCAGTCTCTCTACAGTTGTTCTCCTTCTTTCCACCGAATGAATTGTTTTGTTCTGACTTACTTATTTATCACTTGATTTATCGCGCGATCTCGCACGTGTCTTGGAGCGGCGCATCCAGGCGGACCTGAGCGGAGCGGAGGCAGTGGGAATTGGACTCGTTCAGCTGCGACCTGCGGACCGGAGCGGGGCGGAGCCGCGTGCAGTGTAAAGCCGGGGTAAAGAGGGCGAGAAGGACTTGTACCGATTGGCAAGACAGAGGGATCAGGCTGGAAAGGATGTGCAGCAGGTTAGGCTTATTAAAGATGGGAATGGGAATGTTCTAACAAGTGAGGAGAGTGTGATGGGAAGATGGAAGGATTACTTTGAGGAGCTAATGAATGAAGAGAATGAAAGAGAAAGAAGAGTGGAGGTAATAGAAACTGTGGACCAGGAAGTGGGAAAGATTAGTGAGGGTGAAGTCCGGAAAGCTCTGAAAAGAATGAAGAAGGGGAAGGCAGTAGGACCTGATGACATACCAGTGGAGGTTTGGAAATGTCTCGGAGAGATGGCAGTGAGGTTTTTGACTCAAATATTTAATGGAATATTTGAGGGTGAGAAAATGCCTGAGGAATGGAGAAGAAGTGTGCTGGTTCCCATTTTTAAGAACAAGGGTGATGTACAGAGTTGTAGCAACTACAGGGGAATTAAGTTGATGAGCCACACAATGAAGATCTGGGAGAGAGTTGTGGAAGCAAGACTTAGACAAGATGTAACTATCTGTGAGCAGCAGTATGGTTTCATGCCAAGAAAGAGCACCACAGATGCCATCTTTGCTTTGAGGATGTTGATAGAGAAGTACAGAGAGGGTCAGAAAGAACTCCATTGTGTGTTTGTGGATTTAGAAAAAGCATATGACAGGGTACCAAGAGAAGAGGTGTGGTATTGCATGAGGAAATCTGGAGTGGCAGAAAAGTATGTTAGACTGGTACAGGACATGTATGAGGACAGCAGGACAGTGGTGAGATGTGCTGTGGGAGTGACAGATAGCTTCAAGGTGGAGGTGGGATTGCATCAAGGATCGGCTCTGAGCCCCTTCTTGTTTGCTCTGGTGATGGACCGACTAACAGATGAGGTCAGGCAGGAATCCCCATGGACTATGATGTTTGCAGATGACATTGTGATCTGTGGTGAGAACAGGGAACAAGTGGAAGAGAACTTGGAGAGGTGGAGGTATGCTCTTGAAAGAAGAGGAATGAAAGTCAGTCGTAGTAAGACAGAGTACATGTGTGTGAATGAGAGGGAGGCCAGTGGAACAGTGAGGCTACAAGGAGCAGAGGTCACAAAGGTGCAGGACTTCAAGTACTTGGGGTCCACTGTACAGGAAAATGGGGAATGTGGTAAAGAGGTGAAAAAGAGAGTCCAGGCAGGATGGAGTGGATGGAGAAAAGTTTCAGGAGTGATTTGTGACAAAAAGGTGTCAGCAAAGGTCAAAGGAAAAGTTTACAAGACAGTGGTGAGACCAGCTATGTTGTATGGTCTGGAGACAGTGGCATTGACAAAAAGACAGGAGAAAGAACTGGAAGTGGCAGAAATGAAGATGCTGAGGTTCTCCTTAGGAGTGACAAGGATGGATAAGATCAGGAATGAGATCATCAGAGGTACAGCACATGTTAAACAACTGGGAGATAAAGTTAGGGAGGCCAGACTGAGATGGTTTGGACATGTCCAGAGGAGGGACAGTGGGTATATTGGTAGAAGGATGTTAGAAATGCAGCTGCCAGGAAAAAGACAAAGAGGGAGACCAAAGAGGAGATATATGGATGCAGTTAGAGAGGACATGGAGGTAGTTGGAGTGAGGACAGAGGATGCAGAGGACAGAGTGAGGTGGAGGAGGATGACTCGCTGTGGCGACCCCTGAAAAGG
>JBBPBX010038674.1:0-30272 GCA_038048925.1 Garcialebias charrua
CAGTTGTGACCTTTCTTAGGCCTAGATGTAGCCACATACTAAACTAAATGTCGGTACCTCATATATTTTTCAAGTTATCAGCTCACGAGAAAGACAGACGGATGAATGGAGGGTATTTCCAATTTCCTAATTATTCGCTCTGTGATGGGGGACAACAAACCCTCACGTATAATCTGCTGAAATGAGCATCCTCCATAGGGTAGCTGGCAGTGACGTGCGGTCAGGGGAGTAGTATTATTATATAAATAAATAATAATACCTGGGATGGACTTGCACCTGTCCAGGGTGTACCACACCCCTTGCACAGTGATAGTTTGACATGGGCACTGGACATATTAGCACTTTGAGATTTTCATTAATGAAAAGTGCGTTATAAATTGAATTCATCATGGGCACCAGTGATCCCCATGACTGAAAAAGGAAGAAGCGGGTAAAAGATCATGGATGGAAAATAATAATAATTATTATTATTATTATTATTAATTGATTAATTTATAATACTAATAAGTATTATAATAACAATTATTATTATTATTATATTGTTATTATTATTATTAATGGTAGTAGTAGTAGTAGAATTAATATTATTTAATGATTTAAAAATAATTTTACTCTGTATCAATCAGTCAATCAATGTTGTCATATCTAAACTTTCAATTCAACTTTAAATTTTTAATTTGCTACTTCAGCTTGCTAAGACGTCAGAAAAATAAAATACTTCTGCTAACAAGCAATAAAATAGTTCTTAGATTTAAAAAAAGAAATCATTCAGCACTCTTTTTTTCTGTGACTTTTCTGTAGAAAAGGTTTATTTTTGAAATTTCCTTAGAACTTTGTTGCTAGGTAACATCAAAGAGGCCAAGTGTTCCATGACGGCCTTTGTAGTGTCCATCTGTGGGCGGAGCTTAAGTCATTCCTTTGATATCATCAATGATGAATGATGTAATCAAATATGATGTCACTGATGATGTCATAGAATAAAGGTATAAATATATGCTGGACTTTGATCCCTGGTTCATTTCTTTTGGAAAAGCAAAGTGAATGCATCTCGTCATTTTTGTTCTTGCGGCATAAACGATTCGTTTTATCTTATTTTAGAAAAGTGTTTCATCGTGAAAACAAAAAGAACGATGCCTTCCCGTTCCTGCAAGACAAGAGGAAACCGTTTATTACTCAACACCCTTTCTAATGTGAAAGTTAAAAATGATGGAACACAGTCTGATGATGATGATTCCATTGTTGAAGTGGGGGGGATGTTCTTTCCAGCTCTGCCAAGACGAGAGCCTGAAGTTCCGGCCTCTTCTTGTTCAGTTCAGCCGGAACCTCTACAGGTTCAGGTTGTGAAAGTTAAAAATGATGGCACGCAGTCTGCTGAATCAACTTTAAATGTTGATGAAGCAGAAAATTCCATGTGTGTAGTGGGTTTTTTAAAATTTCCAGCTCTGCCAAGACGAGAGCCTGAAGTTCAGGCCTCTTCTTGTTCAATTCAGCCGAAACCTCAACAGGTTCAGCCTGTAGCGGAAAGCAGCTCGGTCAAAGTTAGCCAAAGTCAGCCGACATTAACGAAAGAAAAGAAAGTCAAACCAAAAGTACGTTTCAGTAATGCACGGCTCATTTATACTGACGGCGAAGAGCTTATTCGACGCGCCAAGATGTTTGATGGTCCAAGGATTTCAAGAGGTTCGACCGAGCCTGCGAAGGACTATAGCGCAAGTAAAACTCTTTTCAGACCTAAAGATTCTAAGGTACCAAAGAAAAAGCCTCCCACCCAGTTTCCAGCTGACGCAAACAAAGTAGTTTCTGGATTTAGCTTTGCTGATGCTCTGGCTGCAAAACGCAAATCAGCTACGGCATGTGCAGCTTCAGTGCCAGTTCAGAATCCGTCTGCAGTAACGTCAGATTCTTTTCAGAATCCGTCTGCAGGAACGTCAGATTCTGTTCAGAGTCCGTCTGCAGGAACGTCAGATTCTTTTCAGAATCTGTCTGCAGAAACATCAGATTCCGTTAAGAGTCCGTCTGCAGTAACGTCAGATTCTGTTCAAAGTCCGTCTGCAGTAATGTCAGATTCTTTTCAGAATCCGTCTGCAGGAACGTCAGATTCTGTTCAGAGTCCGTCTGCAGGAACGTCAGATTCTTTTCAGAATCTGTCTGCAGAAACATCAGATTCCGTTAAGAGTCCGTCTGCAGTAACGTCAGATTCTGTTCAAAGTCCGTCTGCAGTAATGTCAGATTCTTTTCAGAATCCGTCTGCAGGAACGTCAGATTCTGTTCAGAGTCCGTCTGCAGGAACGTCAGATTCTTTTCAGAATCCGTCTGCAGAAACGTCTGATTATTTTCAGAATCCGTCTGCAGAAACGTCAGATTATTTTCAGAATCCGTCTGCAGGAACGTCAGATTCTGTTCAGAGTCTGTCTGCAGGAATGTCAGATTCTGTTCAGAGTCCGTCTGCAGAAAGCAGCAGTGCTGCTGGCCCTTCTCCACGGCCACAGCCTCCGCAGAGTTCACACCCACAATCTTCCACTGAACAGAAACATTCAGTTGAGAAGGTTCTGAGAGCTGCTAAAGTTACAACGGGACATCAAGAAGAGCCTAGAGCTTTGCTCTTTGCATCTGACGTCTTTGAAATGATGATTAAAACGGACGACCAGTATTCTGCGTTGCAAACCCAGAACGACGATCTCCAGAAACAGTTGAAGTTTCTCCAAGAAAAGGTCGAAAGAATGGAGGCAATGCCTTCTGGAGACCAGGAGAAAATGTCACAGTTAGAGACCGAATTAACTGAGGAAAAGACAAAAAGGCAGGAAGCTGAAGATGCTATTAAAAAACAGTGGGAGGAGAAAGAGTCTCTCAAAGCTGAACTGTTTCAGAAAGATTTCCAACTGTATGAAAACAACCAGAAACACAGTGTGGAAACGGACAGGCTGAAAACAGAGGCAGCAACTCTGAAACAGCGTCTAGACTCTTACAAAGCCAACACTGAAAAAGACTTGGCTGATAAGACACAAGCACTGCTGACAAGGAATGAAGAATATTGCAATGTTGTGAAAAGAAGCTATGACCTAGAAGCAGCTCTTACTGCTGAGAAAAGTAAGACAGCAAAGGCCCAGGTTCTCTTGACACAGCAAACGGAAGAAGTTTCCAAGTTAAGACTAACTCTGAAGGAAACGGACAACGCATTTGAACAAGAACTTCAGCAGCAGAAGCAAGAGAGGTCCCGTCTTGTGTCTGAACATCAACAAGCAGAGGCAACTTTGAAAGCAGCTGAGACAAAGTTGCAGGAAACATTTCACCGTGAACGGCAGGTGTGGATGGAAGAAAGATCCCACCTGTTGGCAAAAGCTGCGTCACTTCAGGAGGCTTTAGACAAGAAGGAGGAAGAAAATAAAATTGCAACGCAGAGGATCTTGGAAAGAATGACAACTTTGGAGGAACAGATGGAGAACTTGGGGAGTGGAAAGAAGAAGAAGAAGTCAAAGAAAAGACCAAACTGTTTGATCTGTTAATGGAAACACATCCATCCATACAGCAGCATCTTCAGGTGACACTCTCACTCACACCTTGAGAATCTTAACAGGGTTTTGTCCAGGAATGCTGGTTTATCCCACAAAAAAAAAAAAAAAAGATTCTACATTGCCCTTAGTGTGTGTGAAGATTTTCTACAGACTCTTCAACATTAGGTCCTATAACTCCAAGCCTTCATCTCAGCTATCCACCCATCCATCCATCTTTCCATCCATCACTGTGCGAGAGGTGGGGGACACCTTGGACAGGTTGCAAGTCGTCAAATGTCCTTCACAGGGACACATAGAGACAAATGAGACAAACAACCAGATTGTCTGCTGTATCCAAGATCGATGACTCTTCAACATAGATCTTATGGCAGCAAGAATTAATATATTTAAAAAAAAAAAAAAAAACTCCATGAGACGATTGTCTGTCCTGTCCAGTTTGTCTGCACCTCCCCATGTTAAGTAAGTAAGTAAGTACCGTAAACACCAGGATATAATACGCTCTGGTGTATAATACGCTTTGGCCGATATTTGGAAATAAATCAGAAAAATCGGTAGATAATACGCTTCGGTGTATAATACGCACTGCCGTGACAGTGTTTTTTATGGCCACTAGATGGCGCCAGGATACGCCTCCAGGTACAGTCTGCAGGTAAACAGACTACAGGGTGCATTAGCGCCCATAGCGGCCGAAACTGGTACTACACCATTTTTAGGCAAAAATGAAAAACAGCGAATCAGAGCCAAAAATGGGTCTAAAATATGGGAAAAAATCTGTAGATAATTCGCTTCGGTGTATAATACGCAGGGCATTCAAATGAGGAATAAAAGTGCGTATTATACACCGGTGTTTACGGTAAGTAAGTAAGTAAGTAAGTAAGTAAGTAAGTAAGTAAGTAAGTGAGTAAGTGAGTGAGTGAGTGAGTGAGTGAGTGAGTGAGTGAGTGAGTGAGTGAGTGAGTGAGAGTGAGCGAGCGAGCGAGGGAGGGAGGGAGGGAGGGAGGGAAGGAGGGAGGGAAGGAGGTGTGTGTGTGCTTGTGTGTTTGCATGTGTGTGTGTGTGCATGCGTGTGTGTTTGTGTGTAGGTGTGTATGCGTGTGTGTGCGCTTTTGTGTGTGTGTGTGTGTCTGTGTGTAGTAGGTAAGTAGGTGGGTGGGCACTCTGGATTCAGACATGGCAACCCAATTTTCAGTTGTGACCTTTCTTAGGCCTAGATGTAGCCACATACTAAACTAAATGTCGGTACCTCATATATTTTTCAAGTTATCAGCTCACGAGAAAGACAGACGGATGAATGGAGGGTATTTCCAATTTCCTAATTATTCGCTCTGTGATGGGGGACAACAAACCCTCACGTATAATCTGCTGAAATGAGCATCCTCCATAGGGTAGCTGGCAGTGACGTGCGGTCAGGGGAGTAGTATTATTATATAAATAAATAATAATACCTGGGATGGACTTGCACCTGTCCAGGGTGTACCACACCCCTTGCACAGTGATAGTTTGACATGGGCACTGGACATATTAGCACTTTGAGATTTTCATTAATGAAAAGTGCGTTATAAATTGAATTCATCATGGGCACCAGTGATCCCCATGACTGAAAAAGGAAGAAGCGGGTAAAAGATCATGGATGGAAAATAATAATAATAATAATAATTATTATTATTATTAATTGATTAATTTATAATACTAATAAGTATTATAATAACAATTATTATTATTATTATATTGTTATTATTATTATTAATGGTAGTAGTAGTAGTAGAATTAATATTATTTAATGATTTAAAAATAATTTTACTCTGTATCAATCAGTCAATCAATGTTGTCATATCTAAACTTTCAATTCAACTTTAAATTTTTAATTTGCTACTTCAGCTTGCTAAGACGTCAGAAAAATAAAATACTTCTGCTAACAAGCAATAAAATAGTTCTTAGATTTAAAAAAAGAAATCATTCAGCACTCTTTTTTTCTGTGACTTTTCTGTAGAAAAGGTTTATTTTTGAAATTTCCTTAGAACTTTGTTGCTAGGTAACATCAAAGAGGCCAAGTGTTCCATGACGGCCTTTGTAGTGTCCATCTGTGGGCGGAGCTTAAGTCATTCCTTTGATATCATCAATGATGAATGATGTAATCAAATATGATGTCACTGATGATGTCATAGAATAAAGGTATAAATATATGCTGGACTTTGATCCCTGGTTCATTTCTTTTGGAAAAGCAAAGTGAATGCATCTCGTCATTTTTGTTCTTGCGGCATAAACGATTCGTTTTATCTTATTTTAGAAAAGTGTTTCATCGTGAAAACAAAAAGAACGATGCCTTCCCGTTCCTGCAAGACAAGAGGAAACCGTTTATTACTCAACACCCTTTCTAATGTGAAAGTTAAAAATGATGGAACACAGTCTGATGATGATGATTCCATTGTTGAAGTGGGGGGGATGTTCTTTCCAGCTCTGCCAAGACGAGAGCCTGAAGTTCAGGCCTCTTCTTGTTCAGTTCAGCCGGAACCTCTACAGGTTCAGGTTGTGAAAGTTAAAAATGATGGCACGCAGTCTGCTGAATCAACTTTAAATGTTGATGAAGCAGAAAATTCCATGTGTGTAGTGGGTTTTTTAAATTTTCCAGCTCTGCCAAGACGAGAGCCTGAAGTTCAGGCCTCTTCTTGTTCAATTCAGCCGAAACCTCAACAGGTTCAGCCTGTAGCGGAAAGCAGCTCGGTCAAAGTTAGCCAAAGTCAGCCGACATTAACGAAAGAAAAGAAAGTCAAACCAAAAGTACGTTTCAGTAATGCACGGCTCATTTATACTGACGGCGAAGAGCTTATTCGACGCGCCAAGATGTTTGATGGTCCAAGGATTTCAAGAGGTTCGACCGAGCCTGCGAAGGACTATAGCGCAAGTAAAACTCTTTTCAGACCTAAAGATTCTAAGGTACCAAAGAAAAAGCCTCCCACCCAGTTTCCAGCTGACGCAAACAAAGTAGTTTCTGGATTTAGCTTTGCTGATGCTCTGGCTGCAAAACGCAAATCAGCTACGGCATGTGCAGCTTCAGTGCCAGTTCAGAATCCGTCTGCAGTAACGTCAGATTCTTTTCAGAATCCGTCTGCAGGAACGTCAGATTCTGTTCAGAGTCCGTCTGCAGGAACGTCAGATTCTTTTCAGAATCTGTCTGCAGAAACATCAGATTCCGTTAAGAGTCCGTCTGCAGTAACGTCAGATTCTGTTCAAAGTCCGTCTGCAGTAATGTCAGATTCTTTTCAGAATCCGTCTGCAGAAACGTCAGATTCTTTTCAGAATCCGTCTGCAGAAACGTCAGATTATTTTCAGAATCCGTCTGCAGAAACGTCAGATTATTTTCAGAATCCGTCTGCAGGAACGTCAGATTCTGTTCAGAGTCTGTCTGCAGGAATGTCAGATTCTGTTCAGAGTCCGTCTGCAGTAATGTCAGATTATTTTCAGAGTCCGTCTGCAGGAACGTCAGATTCTTTTCAGAATCCGTCTGCAGAAACGTCAGATTATTTTCAGAATCCGTCTGCAGAAACGTCAGATTTTTTCAGAATCCGTCTGCAGGAACGTCAGATTCTGTTCAGAATCCGTCTGCAGGAACGTCAGATTCTGTTCAGAATCCGTCTGCAGAAACGTCAGATTATTTTCAGAATCCGTCTGCAGAAACGTCAGATTATTTTCAGAATCCGTCTGCAGAAACGTCAGATTATTTTCAGAATCCGTCTGCAGGAACGTCAGATTCTGTTCAGAGTCTGTCTGCAGGAATGTCAGATTCTGTTCAGAGTCCGTCTGCAGAAAGCAGCAGTGCTGCTGGCCCTTCTCCACGGCCACAGCCTCCGCAGAGTTCACACCCACAATCTTCCACTGAACAGAAACATTCAGTTGAGAAGGTTCTGAGAGCTGCTAAAGTTACAACGGGACATCAAGAAGAGCCTAGAGCTTTGCTCTTTGCATCTGACGTCTTTGAAATGATGATTAAAACGGACGACCAGTATTCTGCGTTGCAAACCCAGAACGACGATCTCCAGAAACAGTTGAAGTTTCTCCAAGAAAAGGTCGAAAGAATGGAGGCAATGCCTTCTGGAGACCAGGAGAAAATGTCACAGTTAGAGACCGAATTAACTGAGGAAAAGACAAAAAGGCAGGAAGCTGAAGATGCTATTAAAAAACAGTGGGAGGAGAAAGAGTCTCTCAAAGCTGAACTGTTTCAGAAAGATTTCCAACTGTATGAAAACAACCAGAAACACAGTGTGGAAACGGACAGGCTGAAAACAGAGGCAGCAACTCTGAAACAGCGTCTAGACTCTTACAAAGCCAACACTGAAAAAGACTTGGCTGATAAGACACAAGCACTGCTGACAAGGAATGAAGAATATTGCAATGTTGTGAAAAGAAGCTATGACCTAGAAGCAGCTCTTACTGCTGAGAAAAGTAAGACAGCAAAGGCCCAGGTTCTCTTGACACAGCAAACGGAAGAAGTTTCCAAGTTAAGACTAACTCTGAAGGAAACGGACAACGCATTTGAACAAGAACTTCAGCAGCAGAAGCAAGAGAGGTCCCGTCTTGTGTCTGAACATCAACAAGCAGAGGCAACTTTGAAAGCAGCTGAGACAAAGTTGCAGGAAACATTTCACCGTGAACGGCAGGTGTGGACGGAAGAAAGATCCCACCTGTTGGCAAAAGCTGCGTCACTTCAGGAGGCTTTAGACAAGAAGGAGGAAGAAAATAAAATTGCAACGCAGAGGATCTTGGAAAGAATGACAACTTTGGAGGAACAGATGGAGAACTTGGGGAGTGGAAAGAAGAAGAAGAAGTCAAAGAAAAGACCAAACTGTTTGATCTGTTAATGGAAACACATCCATCCATACAGCAGCATCTTCAGGTGACACTCTCACTCACACCTTGAGAATCTTAACAGGGTTTTGTCCAGGAATGCTGGTTTATCCCACAAAAAAAAAAAAAAAGATTCTACATTGCCCTTAGTGTGTGTGAAGATTTTCTACAGACTCTTCAACATTAGGTCCTATAACTCCAAGCCTTCATCTCAGCTATCCACCCATCCATCCATCTTTCCATCCATCACTGTGCGAGAGGTGGGGGACACCTTGGACAGGTTGCAAGTCGTCAAATGTCCTTCACAGGGACACATAGAGACAAATGAGACAAACAACCAGATTGTCTGCTGTATCCAAGATCGATGACTCTTCAACATAGATCTTATGGCAGCAAGAATTAATATATTTAAAAAAAAAAAAAAAAAAAAAAACTCCATGAGACGATTGTCTGTCCTGTCCAGTTTGTCTGCACCTCCCCATGTTAAGTAAGTAAGTAAGTACCGTAAACACCAGGATATAATACGCTCTGGTGTATAATACGCTTTGGCCGATATTTGGAAATAAATCAGAAAAATCGGTAGATAATACGCTTCGGTGTATAATACGCACTGCCGTGACAGTGTTTTTTATGGCCACTAGATGGCGCCAGGATACGCCTCCAGGTACAGTCTGCAGGTAAACAGACTACAGGGTGCATTAGCGCCCATAGCGGCCGAAACTGGTACTACACCATTTTTAGGCAAAAATGAAAAACAGCGAATCAGAGCCAAAAATGGGTCTAAAATATGGGAAAAAATCTGTAGATAATTCGCTTCGGTGTATAATACGCAGGGCATTCAAATGAGCAATAAAAGTGCGTATTATACACCGGTGTTTACGGTAAGTAAGTAAGTAAGTAAGTAAGTAAGTAAGTAAGTAAGTAAGTAAGTAAGTAAGTAAGTAAGTAAGTAAGTGAGTAAGTGAGTAAGTGAGTGAGTGAGTGAGTGAGTGAGTGAGTGAGTGAGTGAGTGAGTGAGTGAGTGAGTGAGTGAGTGAGTGAGTGAGCGAGCGAGGGAGGGAGGGAGGGAGGGAGGGAAGGAGGGAGGGAAGGAGGTGTGTGTGTGCTTGTGTGTTTGCATGTGTGTGTGTGTGCATGCGTGTGTGTTTGTGTGTAGGTGTGTATGCGTGTGTGTGCGCTTTTGTGTGTGTGTGTGTGTCTGTGTGTAGTAGGTAAGTAGGTGGGTGGGCACTCTGGATTCAGACATGGCAACCCAATTTTCAGTTGTGACCTTTCTTAGGCCTAGATGTAGCCACATACTAAACTAAATGTCGGTACCTCATATATTTTTCAAGTTATCAGCTCACGAGAAAGACAGACGGATGAATGGAGGGTATTTCCAATTTCCTAATTATTCGCTCTGTGATGGGGGACAACAAACCCTCACGTATAATCTGCTGAAATGAGCATCCTCCATAGGGTAGCTGGCAGTGACGTGCGGTCAGGGGAGTAGTATTATTATATAAATAAATAATAATACCTGGGATGGACTTGCACCTGTCCAGGGTGTACCACACCCCTTGCACAGTGATAGTTTGACATGGGCACTGGACATATTAGCACTTTGAGATTTTCATTAATGAAAAGTGCGTTATAAATTGAATTCATCATGGGCACCAGTGATCCCCATGACTGAAAAAGGAAGAAGCGGGTAAAAGATCATGGATGGAAAATAATAATAATAATAATAATTATTATTATTATTAATTGATTAATTTATAATACTAATAAGTATTATAATAACAATTATTATTATTATTATATTGTTATTATTATTATTAATGGTAGTAGTAGTAGTAGAATTAATATTATTTAATGATTTAAAAATAATTTTACTCTGTATCAATCAGTCAATCAATGTTGTCATATCTAAACTTTCAATTCAACTTTAAATTTTTAATTTGCTACTTCAGCTTGCTAAGACGTCAGAAAAATAAAATACTTCTGCTAACAAGCAATAAAATAGTTCTTAGATTTAAAAAAAGAAATCATTCAGCACTCTTTTTTTCTGTGACTTTTCTGTAGAAAAGGTTTATTTTTGAAATTTCCTTAGAACTTTGTTGCTAGGTAACATCAAAGAGGCCAAGTGTTCCATGACGGCCTTTGTAGTGTCCATCTGTGGGCGGAGCTTAAGTCATTCCTTTGATATCATCAATGATGAATGATGTAATCAAATATGATGTCACTGATGATGTCATAGAATAAAGGTATAAATATATGCTGGACTTTGATCCCTGGTTCATTTCTTTTGGAAAAGCAAAGTGAATGCATCTCGTCATTTTTGTTCTTGCGGCATAAACGATTCGTTTTATCTTATTTTAGAAAAGTGTTTCATCGTGAAAACAAAAAGAACGATGCCTTCCCGTTCCTGCAAGACAAGAGGAAACCGTTTATTACTCAACACCCTTTCTAATGTGAAAGTTAAAAATGATGGAACACAGTCTGATGATGATGATTCCATTGTTGAAGTGGGGGGGATGTTCTTTCCAGCTCTGCCAAGACGAGAGCCTGAAGTTCAGGCCTCTTCTTGTTCAGTTCAGCCGGAACCTCTACAGGTTCAGGTTGTGAAAGTTAAAAATGATGGCACGCAGTCTGCTGAATCAACTTTAAATGTTGATGAAGCAGAAAATTCCATGTGTGTAGTGGGTTTTTTAAATTTTCCAGCTCTGCCAAGACGAGAGCCTGAAGTTCAGGCCTCTTCTTGTTCAATTCAGCCGAAACCTCAACAGGTTCAGCCTGTAGCGGAAAGCAGCTCGGTCAAAGTTAGCCAAAGTCAGCCGACATTAACGAAAGAAAAGAAAGTCAAACCAAAAGTACGTTTCAGTAATGTACGGCTCATTTATACTGACGGCGAAGAGCTTATTCGACGCGCCAAGATGTTTGATGGTCCAAGGATTTCAAGAGGTTCGACCGAGCCTGCGAAGGACTATAGCGCAAGTAAAACTCTTTTCAGACCTAAAGATTCTAAGGTACCAAAGAAAAAGCCTCCCACCCAGTTTCCAGCTGACGCAAACAAAGTAGTTTCTGGATTTAGCTTTGCTGATGCTCTGGCTGCAAAACGCAAATCAGCTACGGCATGTGCAGCTTCAGTGCCAGTTCAGAATCCGTCTGCAGTAACGTCAGATTCTTTTCAGAATCCGTCTGCAGGAACGTCAGATTCTGTTCAGAGTCCGTCTGCAGTAACGTCAGATTCTTTTCAGAGTCCGTCTGCAGTAACGTCAGATTCTTTTCAGAATCCGTCTGCAGAAACGTCAGATTATTTTCAGAATCCGTCTGCAGAAACGTCAGATTATTTTCAGAATCCGTCTGCAGAAACGTCAGATTATTTTCAGAATCCGTCTGCAGGAATGTCAGATTATTTTCAGAATCCGTCTGCAGAAACGTCAGATTATTTTCAGAATCCGTCTGCAGAAACGTCAGATTATTTTCAGAATCCGTCTGCAGGAACGTCAGATTCTGTTCAGAGTCCGTCTGCAGGAACGTCAGATTCCGTTAAGAGTCCGTCTGCAGTAACGTCAGATTCTGTTCAAAGTCCGTCTGCAGTAATGTCAGATTCTTTTCAGAATCCGTCTGCAGAAACGTCAGATTATTTTCAGAATCCGTCTGCAGAAACGTCAGATTATTTTCAGAATCCGTCTGCAGAAACGTCAGATTATTTTCAGAATCCGTCTGCAGGAACGTCAGATTATTTTCAGAATCCGTCTGCAGAAACGTCAGATTATTTTCAGAATCCGTCTGCAGAAACGTCAGATTATTTTCAGAATCCGTCTGCAGAAACGTCAGATTATTTTCAGAATCCGTCTGCAGGAACGTCAGATTCTGTTCAGAGTCTGTCTGCAGGAATGTCAGATTCTGTTCAGAGTCCGTCTGCAGAAAGCAGCAGTGCTGCTGGCCCTTCTCCACGGCCACAGCCTCCGCAGAGTTCACACCCACAATCTTCCACTGAACAGAAACATTCAGTTGAGAAGGTTCTGAGAGCTGCTAAAGTTACAACGGGACATCAAGAAGAGCCTAGAGCTTTGCTCTTTGCATCTGACGTCTTTGAAATGATGATTAAAACGGACGACCAGTATTCTGCGTTGCAAACCCAGAACGACGATCTCCAGAAACAGTTGAAGTTTCTCCAAGAAAAGGTCGAAAGAATGGAGGCAATGCCTTCTGGAGACCAGGAGAAAATGTCACAGTTAGAGACCGAATTAACTGAGGAAAAGACAAAAAGGCAGGAAGCTGAAGATGCTATTAAAAAACAGTGGGAGGAGAAAGAGTCTCTCAAAGCTGAACTGTTTCAGAAAGATTTCCAACTGTATGAAAACAACCAGAAACACAGTGTGGAAACGGACAGGCTGAAAACAGAGGCAGCAACTCTGAAACAGCGTCTAGACTCTTACAAAGCCAACACTGAAAAAGACTTGGCTGATAAGACACAAGCACTGCTGACAAGGAATGAAGAATATTGCAATGTTGTGAAAAGAAGCTATGACCTAGAAGCAGCTCTTACTGCTGAGAAAAGTAAGACAGCAAAGGCCCAGGTTCTCTTGACACAGCAAACGGAAGAAGTTTCCAAGTTAAGACTAACTCTGAAGGAAACGGACAACGCATTTGAACAAGAACTTCAGCAGCAGAAGCAAGAGAGGTCCCGTCTTGTGTCTGAACATCAACAAGCAGAGGCAACTTTGAAAGCAGCTGAGACAAAGTTGCAGGAAACATTTCACCGTGAACGGCAGGTGTGGACGGAAGAAAGATCCCACCTGTTGGCAAAAGCTGCGTCACTTCAGGAGGCTTTAGACAAGAAGGAGGAAGAAAATAAAATTGCAACGCAGAGGATCTTGGAAAGAATGACAACTTTGGAGGAACAGATGGAGAACTTGGGGAGTGGAAAGAAGAAGAAGAAGTCAAAGAAAAGACCAAACTGTTTGATCTGTTAATGGAAACACATCCATCCATACAGCAGCATCTTCAGGTGACACTCTCACTCACACCTTGAGAATCTTAACAGGGTTTTGTCCAGGAATGCTGGTTTATCCCACAAAAAAAAAAAAAAGATTCTACATTGCCCTTAGTGTGTGTGAAGATTTTCTACAGACTCTTCAACATTAGGTCCTATAACTCCAAGCCTTCATCTCAGCTATCCACCCATCCATCCATCTTTCCATCCATCACTGTGCGAGAGGTGGGGGACACCTTGGACAGGTTGCAAGTCGTCAAATGTCCTTCACAGGGACACATAGAGACAAATGAGACAAACAACCAGATTGTCTGCTGTATCCAAGATCGATGACTCTTCAACATAGATCTTATGGCAGCAAGAATTAATATATTTAAAAAAAAAAAAAAAAAAAAAACTCCATGAGACGATTGTCTGTCCTGTCCAGTTTGTCTGCACCTCCCCATGTTAAGTAAGTAAGTAAGTACCGTAAACACCAGGATATAATACGCTCTGGTGTATAATACGCTTTGGCCGATATTTGGAAATAAATCAGAAAAATCGGTAGATAATACGCTTCGGTGTATAATACGCACTGCCGTGACAGTGTTTTTTATGGCCACTAGATGGCGCCAGGATACGCCTCCAGGTACAGTCTGCAGGTAAACAGACTACAGGGTGCATTAGCGCCCATAGCGGCCGAAACTGGTACTACACCATTTTTAGGCAAAAATGAAAAACAGCGAATCAGAGCCAAAAATGGGTCTAAAATATGGGAAAAAATCTGTAGATAATTCGCTTCGGTGTATAATACGCAGGGCATTCAAATGAGCAATAAAAGTGCGTATTATACACCGGTGTTTACGGTAAGTAAGTAAGTAAGTAAGTAAGTAAGTAAGTAAGTAAGTAAGTAAGTA
Source organism: Garcialebias charrua (assembly GCA_038048925.1). Classification (NCBI taxonomy): domain Eukaryota; kingdom Metazoa; phylum Chordata; class Actinopteri; order Cyprinodontiformes; family Rivulidae; genus Garcialebias; species Garcialebias charrua. Next base: position 14,235 of record JBBPBX010038674.1, read on the forward strand.
AGTAAGTAAGTAAGTAAGTAAGTAAGTAAGTAAGTAAGTAAGTAAGTAAGTAGTGAGTGAGTGAGTGAGTGAGTGAGTGAGTGAGTGAGTGAGTGAGTGAGTGAGTGAGTGAGTGAGTGAGTGAGTGAGTGAGTGAGTGAGCGAGCGAGCGAGGGAGGGAGGGAGGGAGGGAGGGAAGGAGGGAGGGAAGGAGGTGTGTGTGTGCTTGTGTGTTTGCATGTGTGTGTGTGTGCATGCGTGTGTGTTTGTGTGTAGGTGTGTATGCGTGTGTGTGCGCTTTTGTGTGTGTGTGTGTGTCTGTGTGTAGTAGGTAAGTAGGTGGGTGGGCACTCTGGATTCAGACATGGCAACCCAATTTTCAGTTGTGACCTTTCTTAGGCCTAGATGTAGCCACATACTAAACTAAATGTCGGTACCTCATATATTTTTCAAGTTATCAGCTCACGAGAAAGACAGACGGATGAATGGAGGGTATTTCCAATTTCCTAATTATTCGCTCTGTGATGGGGGACAACAAACCCTCACGTATAATCTGCTGAAATGAGCATCCTCCATAGGGTAGCTGGCAGTGACGTGCGGTCAGGGGAGTAGTATTATTATATAAATAAATAATAATACCTGGGATGGACTTGCACCTGTCCAGGGTGTACCACACCCCTTGCACAGTGATAGTTTGACATGGGCACTGGACATATTAGCACTTTGAGATTTTCATTAATGAAAAGTGCGTTATAAATTGAATTCATCATGGGCACCAGTGATCCCCATGACTGAAAAAGGAAGAAGCGGGTAAAAGATCATGGATGGAAAATAATAATAATAATAATTATTATTATTATTATTAATTGATTAATTTATAATACTAATAAGTATTATAATAACAATTATTATTATTATTATATTGTTATTATTATTATTAATGGTAGTAGTAGTAGTAGAATTAATATTATTTAATGATTTAAAAATAATTTTACTCTGTATCAATCAGTCAATCAATGTTGTCATATCTAAACTTTCAATTCAACTTTAAATTTTTAATTTGCTACTTCAGCTTGCTAAGACGTCAGAAAAATAAAATACTTCTGCTAACAAGCAATAAAATAGTTCTTAGATTTAAAAAAAGAAATCATTCAGCACTCTTTTTTTCTGTGACTTTTCTGTAGAAAAGGTTTATTTTTGAAATTTCCTTAGAACTTTGTTGCTAGGTAACATCAAAGAGGCCAAGTGTTCCATGACGGCCTTTGTAGTGTCCATCTGTGGGCGGAGCTTAAGTCATTCCTTTGATATCATCAATGATGAATGATGTAATCAAATATGATGTCACTGATGATGTCATAGAATAAAGGTATAAATATATGCTGGACTTTGATCCCTGGTTCATTTCTTTTGGAAAAGCAAAGTGAATGCATCTCGTCATTTTTGTTCTTGCGGCATAAACGATTCGTTTTATCTTATTTTAGAAAAGTGTTTCATCGTGAAAACAAAAAGAACGATGCCTTCCCGTTCCTGCAAGACAAGAGGAAACCGTTTATTACTCAACACCCTTTCTAATGTGAAAGTTAAAAATGATGGAACACAGTCTGATGATGATGATTCCATTGTTGAAGTGGGGGGGATGTTCTTTCCAGCTCTGCCAAGACGAGAGCCTGAAGTTCAGGCCTCTTCTTGTTCAGTTCAGCCGGAACCTCTACAGGTTCAGGTTGTGAAAGTTAAAAATGATGGCACGCAGTCTGCTGAATCAACTTTAAATGTTGATGAAGCAGAAAATTCCATGTGTGTAGTGGGTTTTTTAAATTTTCCAGCTCTGCCAAGACGAGAGCCTGAAGTTCAGGCCTCTTCTTGTTCAATTCAGCCGAAACCTCAACAGGTTCAGCCTGTAGCGGAAAGCAGCTCGGTCAAAGTTAGCCAAAGTCAGCCGACATTAACGAAAGAAAAGAAAGTCAAACCAAAAGTACGTTTCAGTAATGTACGGCTCATTTATACTGACGGCGAAGAGCTTATTCGACGCGCCAAGATGTTTGATGGTCCAAGGATTTCAAGAGGTTCGACCGAGCCTGCGAAGGACTATAGCGCAAGTAAAACTCTTTTCAGACCTAAAGATTCTAAGGTACCAAAGAAAAAGCCTCCCACCCAGTTTCCAGCTGACGCAAACAAAGTAGTTTCTGGATTTAGCTTTGCTGATGCTCTGGCTGCAAAACGCAAATCAGCTACGGCATGTGCAGCTTCAGTGCCAGTTCAGAATCCGTCTGCAGTAACGTCAGATTCTTTTCAGAATCCGTCTGCAGGAACGTCAGATTCTGTTCAGAGTCCGTCTGCAGGAACGTCAGATTCCGTTAAGAGTCCGTCTGCAGTAACGTCAGATTCTGTTCAAAGTCCGTCTGCAGTAATGTCAGATTCTTTTCAGAATCCGTCTGCAGAAACGTCAGATTATTTTCAGAATCCGTCTGCAGAAACGTCAGATTATTTTCAGAATCCGTCTGCAGAAACGTCAGATTATTTTCAGAATCCGTCTGCAGAAACGTCAGATTATTTTCAGAATCCGTCTGCAGAAACGTCAGATTATTTTCAGAATCCGTCTGCAGAAACGTCAGATTATTTTCAGAATCCGTCTGCAGAAACGTCAGATTATTTTCAGAATCCGTCTGCAGGAACGTCAGATTCTGTTCAGAGTCTGTCTGCAGGAATGTCAGATTCTGTTCAGAGTCTGTCTGCAGGAATGTCAGATTCTGTTCAGAGTCCGTCTGCAGAAAGCAGCAGTGCTGCTGGCCCTTCTCCACGGCCACAGCCTCCGCAGAGTTCACACCCACAATCTTCCACTGAACAGAAACATTCAGTTGAGAAGGTTCTGAGAGCTGCTAAAGTTACAACGGGACATCAAGAAGAGCCTAGAGCTTTGCTCTTTGCATCTGACGTCTTTGAAATGATGATTAAAACGGACGACCAGTATTCTGCGTTGCAAACCCAGAACGACGATCTCCAGAAACAGTTGAAGTTTCTCCAAGAAAAGGTCGAAAGAATGGAGGCAATGCCTTCTGGAGACCAGGAGAAAATGTCACAGTTAGAGACCGAATTAACTGAGGAAAAGACAAAAAGGCAGGAAGCTGAAGATGCTATTAAAAAACAGTGGGAGGAGAAAGAGTCTCTCAAAGCTGAACTGTTTCAGAAAGATTTCCAACTGTATGAAAACAACCAGAAACACAGTGTGGAAACGGACAGGCTGAAAACAGAGGCAGCAACTCTGAAACAGCGTCTAGACTCTTACAAAGCCAACACTGAAAAAGACTTGGCTGATAAGACACAAGCACTGCTGACAAGGAATGAAGAATATTGCAATGTTGTGAAAAGAAGCTATGACCTAGAAGCAGCTCTTACTGCTGAGAAAAGTAAGACAGCAAAGGCCCAGGTTCTCTTGACACAGCAAACGGAAGAAGTTTCCAAGTTAAGACTAACTCTGAAGGAAACGGACAACGCATTTGAACAAGAACTTCAGCAGCAGAAGCAAGAGAGGTCCCGTCTTGTGTCTGAACATCAACAAGCAGAGGCAACTTTGAAAGCAGCTGAGACAAAGTTGCAGGAAACATTTCACCGTGAACGGCAGGTGTGGACGGAAGAAAGATCCCACCTGTTGGCAAAAGCTGCGTCACTTCAGGAGGCTTTAGACAAGAAGGAGGAAGAAAATAAAATTGCAACGCAGAGGATCTTGGAAAGAATGACAACTTTGGAGGAACAGATGGAGAACTTGGGGAGTGGAAAGAAGAAGAAGAAGTCAAAGAAAAGACCAAACTGTTTGATCTGTTAATGGAAACACATCCATCCATACAGCAGCATCTTCAGGTGACACTCTCACTCACACCTTGAGAATCTTAACAGGGTTTTGTCCAGGAATGCTGGTTTATCCCACAAAAAAAAAAAAGATTCTACATTGCCCTTAGTGTGTGTGAAGATTTTCTACAGACTCTTCAACATTAGGTCCTATAACTCCAAGCCTTCATCTCAGCTATCCACCCATCCATCCATCTTTCCATCCATCACTGTGCGAGAGGTGGGGGACACCTTGGACAGGTTGCAAGTCGTCAAATGTCCTTCACAGGGACACATAGAGACAAATGAGACAAACAACCAGATTGTCTGCTGTATCCAAGATCGATGACTCTTCAACATAGATCTTATGGCAGCAAGAATTAATATATTTAAAAAAAAAAAAAAAAAAACTCCATGAGACGATTGTCTGTCCTGTCCAGTTTGTCTGCACCTCCCCATGTTAAGTAAGTAAGTAAGTACCGTAAACACCAGGATATAATACGCTCTGGTGTATAATACGCTTTGGCCGATATTTGGAAATAAATCAGAAAAATCGGTAGATAATACGCTTCGGTGTATAATACGCACTGCCGTGACAGTGTTTTTTATGGCCACTAGATGGCGCCAGGATACGCCTCCAGGTACAGTCTGCAGGTAAACAGACTACAGGGTGCATTAGCGCCCATAGCGGCCGAAACTGGTACTACACCATTTTTAGGCAAAAATGAAAAACAGCGAATCAGAGCCAAAAATGGGTCTAAAATATGGGAAAAAATCTGTAGATAATTCGCTTCGGTGTATAATACGCAGGGCATTCAAATGAGCAATAAAAGTGCGTATTATACACCGGTGTTTACGGTAAGTAAGTAAGTAAGTAAGTAAGTAAGTAAGTAAGTAAGTAAGTAAGTAAGTAAGTAAGTAAGTAAGTAAGTAAGTAAGTAAGTAAGTAAGTAAGTAAGTGAGTGAGTGAGTGAGTGAGTGAGTGAGTGAGTGAGTGAGTGAGTGAGTGAGTGAGTGAGTGAGTGAGTGAGTGAGTGAGTGAGTGAGCGAGCGAGCGAGGGAGGGAGGGAGGGAGGGAGGGAAGGAGGGAGGGAAGGAGGTGTGTGTGTGCTTGTGTGTTTGCATGTGTGTGTGTGTGCATGCGTGTGTGTTTGTGTGTAGGTGTGTATGCGTGTGTGTGCGCTTTTGTGTGTGTGTGTGTGTCTGTGTGTAGTAGGTAAGTAGGTGGGTGGGCACTCTGGATTCAGACATGGCAACCCAATTTTCAGTTGTGACCTTTCTTAGGCCTAGATGTAGCCACATACTAAACTAAATGTCGGTACCTCATATATTTTTCAAGTTATCAGCTCACGAGAAAGACAGACGGATGAATGGAGGGTATTTCCAATTTCCTAATTATTCGCTCTGTGATGGGGGACAACAAACCCTCACGTATAATCTGCTGAAATGAGCATCCTCCATAGGGTAGCTGGCAGTGACGTGCGGTCAGGGGAGTAGTATTATTATATAAATAAATAATAATACCTGGGATGGACTTGCACCTGTCCAGGGTGTACCACACCCCTTGCACAGTGATAGTTTGACATGGGCACTGGACATATTAGCACTTTGAGATTTTCATTAATGAAAAGTGCGTTATAAATTGAATTCATCATGGGCACCAGTGATCCCCATGACTGAAAAAGGAAGAAGCGGGTAAAAGATCATGGATGGAAAATAATAATAATAATAATAATTATTATTATTATTAATTGATTAATTTATAATACTAATAAGTATTATAATAACAATTATTATTATTATTATATTGTTATTATTATTATTAATGGTAGTAGTAGTAGTAGAATTAATATTATTTAATGATTTAAAAATAATTTTACTCTGTATCAATCAGTCAATCAATGTTGTCATATCTAAACTTTCAATTCAACTTTAAATTTTTAATTTGCTACTTCAGCTTGCTAAGACGTCAGAAAAATAAAATACTTCTGCTAACAAGCAATAAAATAGTTCTTAGATTTAAAAAAAGAAATCATTCAGCACTCTTTTTTTCTGTGACTTTTCTGTAGAAAAGGTTTATTTTTGAAATTTCCTTAGAACTTTGTTGCTAGGTAACATCAAAGAGGCCAAGTGTTCCATGACGGCCTTTGTAGTGTCCATCTGTGGGCGGAGCTTAAGTCATTCCTTTGATATCATCAATGATGAATGATGTAATCAAATATGATGTCACTGATGATGTCATAGAATAAAGGTATAAATATATGCTGGACTTTGATCCCTGGTTCATTTCTTTTGGAAAAGCAAAGTGAATGCATCTCGTCATTTTTGTTCTTGCGGCATAAACGATTCGTTTTATCTTATTTTAGAAAAGTGTTTCATCGTGAAAACAAAAAGAACGATGCCTTCCCGTTCCTGCAAGACAAGAGGAAACCGTTTATTACTCAACACCCTTTCTAATGTGAAAGTTAAAAATGATGGAACACAGTCTGATGATGATGATTCCATTGTTGAAGTGGGGGGGATGTTCTTTCCAGCTCTGCCAAGACGAGAGCCTGAAGTTCAGGCCTCTTCTTGTTCAGTTCAGCCGGAACCTCTACAGGTTCAGGTTGTGAAAGTTAAAAATGATGGCACGCAGTCTGCTGAATCAACTTTAAATGTTGATGAAGCAGAAAATTCCATGTGTGTAGTGGGTTTTTTAAATTTTCCAGCTCTGCCAAGACGAGAGCCTGAAGTTCAGGCCTCTTCTTGTTCAATTCAGCCGAAACCTCAACAGGTTCAGCCTGTAGCGGAAAGCAGCTCGGTCAAAGTTAGCCAAAGTCAGCCGACATTAACGAAAGAAAAGAAAGTCAAACCAAAAGTACGTTTCAGTAATGTACGGCTCATTTATACTGACGGCGAAGAGCTTATTCGACGCGCCAAGATGTTTGATGGTCCAAGGATTTCAAGAGGTTCGACCGAGCCTGCGAAGGACTATAGCGCAAGTAAAACTCTTTTCAGACCTAAAGATTCTAAGGTACCAAAGAAAAAGCCTCCCACCCAGTTTCCAGCTGACGCAAACAAAGTAGTTTCTGGATTTAGCTTTGCTGATGCTCTGGCTGCAAAACGCAAATCAGCTACGGCATGTGCAGCTTCAGTGCCAGTTCAGAATCCGTCTGCAGTAACGTCAGATTCTTTTCAGAATCCGTCTGCAGGAACGTCAGATTCTTTTCAGAATCCGTCTGCAGGAACGTCAGATTCTGTTCAGAGTCCGTCTGCAGGAACGTCAGATTCTTTTCAGAATCTGTCTGCAGAAACATCAGATTCCGTTAAGAGTCCGTCTGCAGTAACGTCAGATTCTGTTCAAAGTCCGTCTGCAGTAATGTCAGATTCTTTTCAGAATCCGTCTGCAGGAACGTCAGATTCTGTTCAGAGTCCGTCTGCAGGAACGTCAGATTCTTTTCAGAATCCGTCTGCAGGAACGTCAGATTCTGTTCAGAGTCCGTCTGCAGGAACGTCAGATTCTTTTCAGAATCCGTCTGCAGAAACGTCAGATTCTTTTCAGAATCCGTCTGCAGAAACGTCAGATTATTTTCAGAATCCGTCTGCAGAAACGTCAGATTATTTTCAGAATCCGTCTGCAGGAACGTCAGATTCTGTTCAGAGTCTGTCTGCAGGAATGTCAGATTCTGTTCAGAGTCCGTCTGCAGAAAGCAGCAGTGCTGCTGGCCCTTCTCCACGGCCACAGCCTCCGCAGAGTTCACACCCACAATCTTCCACTGAACAGAAACATTCAGTTGAGAAGGTTCTGAGAGCTGCTAAAGTTACAACGGGACATCAAGAAGAGCCTAGAGCTTTGCTCTTTGCATCTGACGTCTTTGAAATGATGATTAAAACGGACGACCAGTATTCTGCGTTGCAAACCCAGAACGACGATCTCCAGAAACAGTTGAAGTTTCTCCAAGAAAAGGTCGAAAGAATGGAGGCAATGCCTTCTGGAGACCAGGAGAAAATGTCACAGTTAGAGACCGAATTAACTGAGGAAAAGACAAAAAGGCAGGAAGCTGAAGATGCTATTAAAAAACAGTGGGAGGAGAAAGAGTCTCTCAAAGCTGAACTGTTTCAGAAAGATTTCCAACTGTATGAAAACAACCAGAAACACAGTGTGGAAACGGACAGGCTGAAAACAGAGGCAGCAACTCTGAAACAGCGTCTAGACTCTTACAAAGCCAACACTGAAAAAGACTTGGCTGATAAGACACAAGCACTGCTGACAAGGAATGAAGAATATTGCAATGTTGTGAAAAGAAGCTATGACCTAGAAGCAGCTCTTACTGCTGAGAAAAGTAAGACAGCAAAGGCCCAGGTTCTCTTGACACAGCAAACGGAAGAAGTTTCCAAGTTAAGACTAACTCTGAAGGAAACGGACAACGCATTTGAACAAGAACTTCAGCAGCAGAAGCAAGAGAGGTCCCGTCTTGTGTCTGAACATCAACAAGCAGAGGCAACTTTGAAAGCAGCTGAGACAAAGTTGCAGGAAACATTTCACCGTGAACGGCAGGTGTGGACGGAAGAAAGATCCCACCTGTTGGCAAAAGCTGCGTCACTTCAGGAGGCTTTAGACAAGAAGGAGGAAGAAAATAAAATTGCAACGCAGAGGATCTTGGAAAGAATGACAACTTTGGAGGAACAGATGGAGAACTTGGGGAGTGGAAAGAAGAAGAAGAAGTCAAAGAAAAGACCAAACTGTTTGATCTGTTAATGGAAACACATCCATCCATACAGCAGCATCTTCAGGTGACACTCTCACTCACACCTTGAGAATCTTAACAGGGTTTTGTCCAGGAATGCTGGTTTATCCCACAAAAAAAAAAAAAGATTCTACATTGCCCTTAGTGTGTGTGAAGATTTTCTACAGACTCTTCAACATTAGGTCCTATAACTCCAAGCCTTCATCTCAGCTATCCACCCATCCATCCATCTTTCCATCCATCACTGTGCGAGAGGTGGGGGACACCTTGGACAGGTTGCAAGTCGTCAAATGTCCTTCACAGGGACACATAGAGACAAATGAGACAAACAACCAGATTGTCTGCTGTATCCAAGATCGATGACTCTTCAACATAGATCTTATGGCAGCAAGAATTAATATATTTAAAAAAAAAAAAAAAAAAACTCCATGAGACGATTGTCTGTCCTGTCCAGTTTGTCTGCACCTCCCCATGTTAAGTAAGTAAGTAAGTACCGTAAACACCAGGATATAATACGCTCTGGTGTATAATACGCTTTGGCCGATATTTGGAAATAAATCAGAAAAATCGGTAGATAATACGCTTCGGTGTATAATACGCACTGCCGTGACAGTGTTTTTTATGGCCACTAGATGGCGCCAGGATACGCCTCCAGGTACAGTCTGCAGGTAAACAGACTACAGGGTGCATTAGCGCCCATAGCGGCCGAAACTGGTACTACACCATTTTTAGGCAAAAATGAAAAACAGCGAATCAGAGCCAAAAATGGGTCTAAAATATGGGAAAAAATCTGTAGATAATTCGCTTCGGTGTATAATACGCAGGGCATTCAAATGAGCAATAAAAGTGCGTATTATACACCGGTGTTTACGGTAAGTAAGTAAGTAAGTAAGTAAGTAAGTAAGTAAGTAAGTAAGTAAGTAAGTAAGTAAGTAAGTAAGTAAGTAAGTAAGTAAGTAAGTAAGTAAGTAAGTGAGTAAGTGAGTGAGTGAGTGAGTGAGTGAGTGAGTGAGTGAGTGAGTGAGTGAGTGAGTGAGTGAGTGAGTGAGTGAGTGAGCGAGCGAGCGAGGGAGGGAGGGAGGGAGGGAGGGAAGGAGGGAGGGAAGGAGGTGTGTGTGTGCTTGTGTGTTTGCATGTGTGTGTGTGTGCATGCGTGTGTGTTTGTGTGTAGGTGTGTATGCGTGTGTGTGCGCTTTTGTGTGTGTGTGTGTGTCTGTGTGTAGTAGGTAAGTAGGTGGGTGGGCACTCTGGATTCAGACATGGCAACCCAATTTTCAGTTGTGACCTTTCTTAGGCCTAGATGTAGCCACATACTAAACTAAATGTCGGTACCTCATATATTTTTCAAGTTATCAGCTCACGAGAAAGACAGACGGATGAATGGAGGGTATTTCCAATTTCCTAATTATTCGCTCTGTGATGGGGGACAACAAACCCTCACGTATAATCTGCTGAAATGAGCATCCTCCATAGGGTAGCTGGCAGTGACGTGCGGTCAGGGGAGTAGTATTATTATATAAATAAATAATAATACCTGGGATGGACTTGCACCTGTCCAGGGTGTACCACACCCCTTGCACAGTGATAGTTTGACATGGGCACTGGACATATTAGCACTTTGAGATTTTCATTAATGAAAAGTGCGTTATAAATTGAATTCATCATGGGCACCAGTGATCCCCATGACTGAAAAAGGAAGAAGCGGGTAAAAGATCATGGATGGAAAATAATAATAATAATTATTATTATTATTATTAATTGATTAATTTATAATACTAATAAGTATTATAATAACAATTATTATTATTATTATATTGTTATTATTATTATTAATGGTAGTAGTAGTAGTAGAATTAATATTATTTAATGATTTAAAAATAATTTTACTCTGTATCAATCAGTCAATCAATGTTGTCATATCTAAACTTTCAATTCAACTTTAAATTTTTAATTTGCTACTTCAGCTTGCTAAGACGTCAGAAAAATAAAATACTTCTGCTAACAAGCAATAAAATAGTTCTTAGATTTAAAAAAAGAAATCATTCAGCACTCTTTTTTTCTGTGACTTTTCTGTAGAAAAGGTTTATTTTTGAAATTTCCTTAGAACTTTGTTGCTAGGTAACATCAAAGAGGCCAAGTGTTCCATGACGGCCTTTGTAGTGTCCATCTGTGGGCGGAGCTTAAGTCATTCCTTTGATATCATCAATGATGAATGATGTAATCAAATATGATGTCACTGATGATGTCATAGAATAAAGGTATAAATATATGCTGGACTTTGATCCCTGGTTCATTTCTTTTGGAAAAGCAAAGTGAATGCATCTCGTCATTTTTGTTCTTGCGGCATAAACGATTCGTTTTATCTTATTTTAGAAAAGTGTTTCATCGTGAAAACAAAAAGAACGATGCCTTCCCGTTCCTGCAAGACAAGAGGAAACCGTTTATTACTCAACACCCTTTCTAATGTGAAAGTTAAAAATGATGGAACACAGTCTGATGATGATGATTCCATTGTTGAAGTGGGGGGGATGTTCTTTCCAGCTCTGCCAAGACGAGAGCCTGAAGTTCAGGCCTCTTCTTGTTCAGTTCAGCCGGAACCTCTACAGGTTCAGGTTGTGAAAGTTAAAAATGATGGCACGCAGTCTGCTGAATCAACTTTAAATGTTGATGAAGCAGAAAATTCCATGTGTGTAGTGGGTTTTTTAAATTTTCCAGCTCTGCCAAGACGAGAGCCTGAAGTTCAGGCCTCTTCTTGTTCAATTCAGCCGAAACCTCAACAGGTTCAGCCTGTAGCGGAAAGCAGCTCGGTCAAAGTTAGCCAAAGTCAGCCGACATTAACGAAAGAAAAGAAAGTCAAACCAAAAGTACGTTTCAGTAATGTACGGCTCATTTATACTGACGGCGAAGAGCTTATTCGACGCGCCAAGATGTTTGATGGTCCAAGGATTTCAAGAGGTTCGACCGAGCCTGCGAAGGACTATAGCGCAAGTAAAACTCTTTTCAGACCTAAAGATTCTAAGGTACCAAAGAAAAAGCCTCCCACCCAGTTTCCAGCTGACGCAAACAAAGTAGTTTCTGGATTTAGCTTTGCTGATGCTCTGGCTGCAAAACGCAAATCAGCTACGGCATGTGCAGCTTCAGTGCCAGTTCAGAATCCGTCTGCAGTAACGTCAGATTCTTTTCAGAATCCGTCTGCAGGAACGTCAGATTCTGTTCAGAGTCCGTCTGCAGGAACGTCAGATTCTTTTCAGAATCTGTCTGCAGAAACGTCAGATTATTTTCAGAATCCGTCTGCAGAACGTCAGATTCTTTTCAGAATCCGTCTGCAGGAACGTCAGATTCTGTTCAGAGTCCGTCTGCAGGAACGTCAGATTCTGTTCAGAGTCCGTCTGCAGGAACGTCAGATTCTGTTCAGAGTCCGTCTGCAGGAACGTCAGATTCTGTTCAGAGTCCGTCTGCAGGAACGTCAGATTCTGTTCAGAGTCCGTCTGCAGGAACGTCAGATTCTGTTCAGAGTCCGTCTGCAGGAATGTCAGATTCTGTTCAGAGTCCGTCTGCAGAAAGCAGCAGTGCTGCTGGCCCTTCTCCACGGCCACAGCCTCCGCAGAGTTCACACCCACAATCTTCCACTGAACAGAAACATTCAGTTGAGAAGGTTCTGAGAGCTGCTAAAGTTACAACGGGACATCAAGAAGAGCCTAGAGCTTTGCTCTTTGCATCTGACGTCTTTGAAATGATGATTAAAACGGACGACCAGTATTCTGCGTTGCAAACCCAGAACGACGATCTCCAGAAACAGTTGAAGTTTCTCCAAGAAAAGGTCGAAAGAATGGAGGCAATGCCTTCTGGAGACCAGGAGAAAATGTCACAGTTAGAGACCGAATTAACTGAGGAAAAGACAAAAAGGCAGGAAGCTGAAGATGCTATTAAAAAACAGTGGGAGGAGAAAGAGTCTCTCAAAGCTGAACTGTTTCAGAAAGATTTCCAACTGTATGAAAACAACCAGAAACACAGTGTGGAAACGGACAGGCTGAAAACAGAGGCAGCAACTCTGAAACAGCGTCTAGACTCTTACAAAGCCAACACTGAAAAAGACTTGGCTGATAAGACACAAGCACTGCTGACAAGGAATGAAGAATATTGCAATGTTGTGAAAAGAAGCTATGACCTAGAAGCAGCTCTTACTGCTGAGAAAAGTAAGACAGCAAAGGCCCAGGTTCTCTTGACACAGCAAACGGAAGAAGTTTCCAAGTTAAGACTAACTCTGAAGGAAACGGACAACGCATTTGAACAAGAACTTCAGCAGCAGAAGCAAGAGAGGTCCCGTCTTGTGTCTGAACATCAACAAGCAGAGGCAACTTTGAAAGCAGCTGAGACAAAGTTGCAGGAAACATTTCACCGTGAACGGCAGGTGTGGACGGAAGAAAGATCCCACCTGTTGGCAAAAGCTGCGTCACTTCAGGAGGCTTTAGACAAGAAGGAGGAAGAAAATAAAATTGCAACGCAGAGGATCTTGGAAAGAATGACAACTTTGGAGGAACAGATGGAGAACTTGGGGAGTGGAAAGAAGAAGAAGAAGTCAAAGAAAAGACCAAACTGTTTGATCTGTTAATGGAAACACATCCATCCATACAGCAGCATCTTCAGGTGACACTCTCACTCACACCTTGAGAATCTTAACAGGGTTTTGTCCAGGAATGCTGGTTTATCCCACAAAAAAAAAAAAAAAAAGATTCTACATTGCCCTTAGTGTGTGTGAAGATTTTCTACAGACTCTTCAACATTAGGTCCTATAACTCCAAGCCTTCATCTCAGCTATCCACCCATCCATCCATCTTTCCATCCATCACTGTGCGAGAGGTGGGGGACACCTTGGACAGGTTGCAAGTCGTCAAATGTCCTTCACAGGGACACATAGAGACAAATGAGACAAACAACCAGATTGTCTGCTGTATCCAAGATCGATGACTCTTCAACATAGATCTTATGGCAGCAAGAATTAATATATTTAAAAAAAAAAAAAAAAAAAAAACTCCATGAGACGATTGTCTGTCCTGTCCAGTTTGTCTGCACCTCCCCATGTTAAGTAAGTAAGTAAGTACCGTAAACACCAGGATATAATACGCTCTGGTGTATAATACGCTTTGGCCGATATTTGGAAATAAATCAGAAAAATCGGTAGATAATACGCTTCGGTGTATAATACGCACTGCCGTGACAGTGTTTTTTATGGCCACTAGATGGCGCCAGGATACGCCTCCAGGTACAGTCTGCAGGTAAACAGACTACAGGGTGCATTAGCGCCCATAGCGGCCGAAACTGGTACTACACCATTTTTAGGCAAAAATGAAAAACAGCGAATCAGAGCCAAAAATGGGTCTAAAATATGGGAAAAAATCTGTAGATAATTCGCTTCGGTGTATAATACGCAGGGCATTCAAATGAGCAATAAAAGTGCGTATTATACACCGGTGTTTACGGTAAGTGAGTGAGTGAGTGAGTGAGTGAGTGAGTGAGTGAGTGAGTGAGTGAGTGAGTGAGTGAGTGAGTGAGTGAGTGAGTGAGTGAGTGAGTGAGGGAGGGAGGGAGGGAGGGGAGGGAGGGAAGGAGGTGTGTGTGTGCTTGTGTGTTTGCATGTGTGTGTGTGTGCATGCGTGTGTGTTTGTGTGTAGGTGTGTATGCGTGTGTGTGCGCTTTTGTGTGTGTGTGTGTGTCTGTGTGTAGTAGGTAAGTAGGTGGGTGGGCACTCTGGATTCAGACATGGCAACCCAATTTTCAGTTGTGACCTTTCTTAGGCCTAGATGTAGCCACATACTAAACTAAATGTCGGTACCTCATATATTTTTCAAGTTATCAGCTCACGAGAAAGACAGACGGATGAATGGAGGGTATTTCCAATTTCCTAATTATTCGCTCTGTGATGGGGGACAACAAACCCTCACGTATAATCTGCTGAAATGAGCATCCTCCATAGGGTAGCTGGCAGTGACGTGCGGTCAGGGGAGTAGTATTATTATATAAATAAATAATAATACCTGGGATGGACTTGCACCTGTCCAGGGTGTACCACACCCCTTGCACAGTGATAGTTTGACATGGGCACTGGACATATTAGCACTTTGAGATTTTCATTAATGAAAAGTGCGTTATAAATTGAATTCATCATGGGCACCAGTGATCCCCATGACTGAAAAAGGAAGAAGCGGGTAAAAGATCATGGATGGAAAATAATAATAATAATAATAATTATTATTATTATTAATTGATTAATTTATAATACTAATAAGTATTATAATAACAATTATTATTATTATTATATTGTTATTATTATTATTAATGGTAGTAGTAGTAGTAGAATTAATATTATTTAATGATTTAAAAATAATTTTACTCTGTATCAATCAGTCAATCAATGTTGTCATATCTAAACTTTCAATTCAACTTTAAATTTTTAATTTGCTACTTCAGCTTGCTAAGACGTCAGAAAAATAAAATACTTCTGCTAACAAGCAATAAAATAGTTCTTAGATTTAAAAAAAGAAATCATTCAGCACTCTTTTTTTCTGTGACTTTTCTGTAGAAAAGGTTTATTTTTGAAATTTCCTTAGAACTTTGTTGCTAGGTAACATCAAAGAGGCCAAGTGTTCCATGACGGCCTTTGTAGTGTCCATCTGTGGGCGGAGCTTAAGTCATTCCTTTGATATCATCAATGATGAATGATGTAATCAAATATGATGTCACTGATGATGTCATAGAATAAAGGTATAAATATATGCTGGACTTTGATCCCTGGTTCATTTCTTTTGGAAAAGCAAAGTGAATGCATCTCGTCATTTTTGTTCTTGCGGCATAAACGATTCGTTTTATCTTATTTTAGAAAAGTGTTTCATCGTGAAAACAAAAAGAACGATGCCTTCCCGTTCCTGCAAGACAAGAGGAAACCGTTTATTACTCAACACCCTTTCTAATGTGAAAGTTAAAAATGATGGAACACAGTCTGATGATGATGATTCCATTGTTGAAGTGGGGGGGATGTTCTTTCCAGCTCTGCCAAGACGAGAGCCTGAAGTTCAGGCCTCTTCTTGTTCAGTTCAGCCGGAACCTCTACAGGTTCAGGTTGTGAAAGTTAAAAATGATGGCACGCAGTCTGCTGAATCAACTTTAAATGTTGATGAAGCAGAAAATTCCATGTGTGTAGTGGGTTTTTTAAATTTTCCAGCTCTGCCAAGACGAGAGCCTGAAGTTCAGGCCTCTTCTTGTTCAATTCAGCCGAAACCTCAACAGGTTCAGCCTGTAGCGGAAAGCAGCTCGGTCAAAGTTAGCCAAAGTCAGCCGACATTAACGAAAGAAAAGAAAGTCAAACCAAAAGTACGTTTCAGTAATGTACGGCTCATTTATACTGACGGCGAAGAGCTTATTCGACGCGCCAAGATGTTTGATGGTCCAAGGATTTCAAGAGGTTCGACCGAGCCTGCGAAGGACTATAGCGCAAGTAAAACTCTTTTCAGAC
>JBBPBX010038675.1:0-16877 GCA_038048925.1 Garcialebias charrua
ACTGCGTCTCATACCAACATTAAGGCAGCTAACAAGTTATACTCCACTTAAAGCAGTAGGTCAGCTCAAATATAAACACCATGCTAACGTTAGCTCGTATTTTTTTCTTGGACAAACGACCTGAAATGGCTAATAATGTTAATGGCTCCACGGTGTTCACCACAGCGTCCAAGAGAAATACATCAGTGTAACTGAATGAAGAGTGCCACAGAACGGTTACAGCATATGTTGTGAAAAGGTTGCATCCCCTTTCAGATGTGGAAACATCAACATTTAGGTTAGTTAGGCAATAACAACAGAGCTAATAATCGTCCATCCTAAGCTAACGTTACAGTAACAGGGACATGTTTGTTTATATGTTTGCAGGGACATGGTGAAAGCCATCAACCCAAGTACACATCTACCTACCATGGACCACTTGTCAAACAAGTTAATCCCATCTTGTTATAAGGTGGAGAAGAGCTGCTCTGCACTTTAAACAGAAGATGGATGACGTGGCTGGGAGCAGATCCAGAGAAAGCTGATGGAGCAGGTGAAATGTCATTCATGCACAACTGTCTTTTTCAGCTATTAAAATCTGAAATCTAAATCCTATTAAAGTTATTTGTGGTCAACAGAGAAAGACTGTGGAGATGATGGGGTCACCATGCAGTCTGAGGAAAGGCCTGAGATTGAGGGAGTGGAGGATGAGGAGGAGAGTGTAAGTGTATGAAAGCTGAAATTATATACTTTCTCAATCTTAAAAATGATTTAATAATCACTTTTTACTGATAATACTGATGAACCTGTTGTTTGTTTAGGAACCACCTCCCTTCAGTATGTCCAGAAATTCTCCACTTGAGGAGCTTTTTGCTGAGGAAGAGGCACAGAACATAGTGTCACAGCTCCATGTCCATGAAGAAACAAATGGAGAGAGAGCTGCAGATGGACCAGGACATTCCACCAGCCGTTCTGTCTGAGGACCCTGCTGTTGGTGGTGGAACCAAGACTTATTCTTTACTGTCAGATCTTGCATTCTCATATTTACGTGTTCAAGCTTCTTCTACACCCAGCAAACATGTTGTCCACTGCAGGCGACAATGTCTGTCCAGAACACTCACACATACTTCCTCAGAAGCAGATATATTATATATTGGCAGCACGGTGGCACAACTGGTAGAGCTGCTGCCTCTCAGCGAGCAGGTCACCGGTTCAAATCCCGGTCCGGGGGCCTTTCTGGGTGGAGTTTGCATGTTCTCTCCGTGCATGCGTGGGTTTCCTCCGGGTGCTCCGGTTTCCTCCCACAGTCCAAAAACATGCATGTGAGGCTGATTGGTAACTCTAAATTCTCCCTAGGTGTGAGTGAAACAGGTCCCTCTTGTAAATCCCCGTGGCTCAACGAGGCTAGCCTGTATAAATAAAGGTTGAATGAATGAATGAATGATCATTTTCCTCAACAAAAACAGTTTCTGATTTTATACTGTACCTGCTGCTAACCTGGACTGGATTGTACAAGTTGCTCTTTTTTATAATAATAATAATAATAATAATAATAATTTTGTTTGATATTCTGCAGCAGCTTAGCCCGTCAGTGGGAGCTCAGTAACATGACTGCAGCATCACATACTGGACATGTGAAAATGTGTTTCCATGAGGTTTTCAAACATAAAGCTCTATTGTAAAAGTATACCACTGCAAAAAGAAAATTCATAACATATTGAAGTTCATAAGTTTGATGTTTATATACCTATTGAAAATAGCCCTGTGAGAAATTCATGGTAAATTTAACAACAAAGGAAAAAGTTCATAGCATTAAAATTCAAATAGAAGTTCAAATTATTTCATCCTGAAAGAACTCTGCCTAACTACTGTAGCTCTTTTATAACATGACGGAGTTAAACTCAAAGTAGTCTCCTCAGATAAATAGTGTTAATTCATTATTTTTACAATAAAGTTTCTATTAACTTATTATTTTCAAGTGAAAGTTTATGTTAACTTATTATAGCGCTTTAAAGTATGAATGAACTGAATTGAATAGACCTTTTACCAGTTGAAGTCATCACGCAAAGCTCGCCTGAAACGAGCGTTCTGATTGGACGGCAAAATGCCGCGGCAAATCGAAAATGGAAGTTGGGGCTAGTAGGAAGGAGCCGAGGAGCTTCGTAATGATAGCTAGTTGTAATTTAGAAGCTTGTTTTCTTAAAATAGTGAACACTGGTCAAAATGCCTGAACATTGTGCCGCGGATACGAGAGGAGGTGATTGTGTGCGCTGACGGAAAATGGGGAAATCTTTCAGGCTTTTTTGCGAATGTCCAGCAGGGTGAGTCGTTGTGTGTCGTTGTCAACAACCTGTATTATCCAAGCGTCAGAAATAAATGTTTTAAATTTCTCACGCCAATACTTCTGATATTTAGACTGATTTGGTTATTGTTACAGGTTTAACATCTTATGTTAGCTGCTATAACTAGCGCCATGTCTCCGTCAGTATTAGCACAGTATGTAAACAAAAACATGACGTTTGAGTCAGTCACACAATGTTTTAAATTTCTCACGCCAATACTTCTGATATTTAGACTGATTTGGTTATTGTTACAGGTTTAACATCTTCTGTTAGCTGCTATAACTAGCGCCATGTCTTCATAAGAGCCGTCAGTAAAAGCATAGCATGTAAACAAAAACATGACATTTGAGTCAGTCACACAAATGTTCACAGCGTCCTTATTTCTTATTTGATTTCTGTAAACTATGTCTTAAATACAACCTGAGACATTTGGTGATGTTGTGATGTGAAAAATAAGAACTAACCCAAGAGATACATTTATTAGCTTTCCTGGAAAATTGTAATTATATTTGATAACGTATTTACTATTGCACTTTTGACATGCTGTTTATACAGCTTACACTTTATTAGACGTAAAGTTAAATGTGTGAAAATCTTAAATATATTACAAACAATATATTTTAATGTGAATTTCATAATGACACACACAATATGGTTGTATATTGTGTTTGTGATTGTTTTTGAGGACAGGTGGCTGTAATCGTGCTGGAAATGCATTCTAAACCAACCTGCACCCAGTTACCTTGTACATGGAAGGAACCAGCCCCAAACGAACTGCACCTGCTACTTGGATGAGCTGCAAGTTTTAAAGTGAGTTTAATAGTGTTCCTGAAGAAATTTCATATTATGCTTATAACACAAATACCCAGAAAGGTGACTTTCAGTCAAACTTCACCAACAACTGGAATAATACAATATTACTTATTTTGTCTTATTCCAGTCAAAAAACTATTCAACATTGTACAACATTGTAGTTTATTGTATTGTGTTAATTATTGTTGTTTTCTAGTGGCACTAGATAAGAAATAAATGCAATGACATATGCATGTTTTAAATGTTTTCTACAATTGTAAGATCTGGAATAGTTTTTGGACCTTTTTTAAAAAACACTTCCACAAACAGATTTGCTAATATGTGTTTGATATCAACCACATTTTTCATGTTGGTGTCATTTAAGTTATGACATCTGCGTCGAGAAGTTTTCCAGGAGAACGCTGAACAGCCTGCGTTTTGACCCACAACATCCTGATGACCTGAATGAGCCCATCACTGCTGGCTGGTCTTCACAAGGACATTTTGAGCGTGGAGCCATTGTTGACCTATTGCAGGTGAAGTAGTAAACATTAAAAATCACTAACGCTTATCTGTGTTTCTTTAATTCCTTTATTTTGTCTAGATTTTAAAACTTCATGTTTTTTTCTTTTGAGGTATGCTCAAAGCCCCTGGCTGCGGTTTCTCGATCCAGACCCTCCGGCAGATGAAGTAGCTGACGACCGCGGCCCCTGTCCAGTCTCCACGCCATCAGAGAGACCTGCCAGAAGTTCAAAACATCTTTAAATGTCTCACAAGCAGAATCAGATTTAATTGAGGCAGATACACGCAAACAGTCATGCAGTGAAGAATGGTTCACTGATCACACATTATTTATATAAGTCACAAACAGAAACAACACATACCAGAAGATGTGTTTGTGTTTGTCATTTCACTTGTTAAAGGACAAGGACAGAAAGTAACCTGCTAATTTAAAAAAAAAAGATGCCTTCTCTGACAACTTCGAGACTTTAGACATTGTAATATTTATGGGGTTTTGTTTCTAATTCATTGGATGACCAGGGAGCCGAACTATAAACTAGACAACAGCTCTGACAACAGCAGAGTCACAAAGAGGATTTTCTTTCGGCCTGGTTAGGTCACCATGATAAGAGAGACTGACCTGTTTTTGTTGTAAATGCTCTTTCTTTATCTAGTGAGATTCAAAATCCTAAAATGTGACTAAAACAGCATTTGTATATTAACAGATTTAAAAATTTAACTAAACAAAAGTTCCACTTCACTAAAAGTCAGCACGGTGCAGCACGGTGGCACAACTGGTAGAGCTGCTGCCTCTCAGCGAGCAGGTCCCCGGTTCAAATCCCGGTCCGGGGGCCTTTCTGGGTGGAGTTTGCATGTTCTCTCCGTGCATGCGTGGGTTTTCTCCGGGTGCTCCGGTTTCCTCCCACAGTCCAAAAACATGCATGTTAGGCTGATTGGTAACTCTAAATTGACCCTGAGTGTGAGTGAGACAGGTCCCCCTTGTAAATGAGTCCCAGTGGCTCAACGAGGCTAGCCTGTATAAATAAAGAATGAATGAATGAATGAATGAAAAGTCAAATTAGAGCACAGTTGCTTTATATTTAAAGGTTGGTGTGTTCATTTCTAAATTTAATGTACTACAATCAATGTCTGTTTTGGGATGTGTGGACTATTTAAGGAATCAATTACTGTAATAAACATGGATTTGAATACAGCATATAAATTTGGTCTAATTGGGGAGGGAATGACTGAGCCAGCTGAGGAGTGCTGTGAGTTTTCATTGGATTAGCGTGATGTCCTTCAAAAACATCAACCAATGTGATGTCACGGTTGACAGAATTTATTTAAAATAAATATATTTGGATCATGACAGGCCTGACAGGTCCATAAATGCGTGTCGGCCCAGCCAGCAAGCAAATCTTTGTGCCCCGCCGGGCCAGTTACACGCTGCCGGAAACACCTGTACTTACAAAGATATTTTTACTTTATTGCACGTAGTGCTACAAAAGGCCACAACACTCCTTGTACAATACATACCTCTTCCTCAGTGAACTGCTTGTGTCTGGATGCAGAGAGGTGGCCAGGTTCAGACTAGCTTCCCTTTTTCCACCTCTGACTTGACATCAAACCCTTTGTCAGCAAGGAGTTGGTGGCCAGTTGCTGCTGTAAAACAAAGTATTAATTCATATTTGACAATAAACAAAACAGTCTTGTGTATAGTTAAACTGTATGCTTATATACACATTGATGACATTATTATATAATTATTATTATTCATTATTATAACATTATTATAACACATTATTCATTTTGTGATGTAGTTTGTGTATTACAGATAGTAAAATTAAGTAGAACTATTCATTTTGTGATGTAGTTTGTATATTACAGTTAGAAAAATTAAGTAGAATTATTCATTTTGTGATGTAGCTTGAAGGTTATCATTGGTTGAACAAACTGTGAAATAAGGGGCAGATATAATAAGATTTCATCTTCTTTCTGCTCCCTTCATTTTATCCTACTTGTATTCTTGTATCTGATGAAACTGTCTTGTATTGTTCTTTTAAAATGAATGAATAAACATCAAATCAAATCAAAATGACAGGATTGCTTTTTTTTTCTGTGACAGCATGTCACCGATGCTCCCAGCAAAACTGTGTGAATAACTTACAGAAACAGAGAAATGGCAGAAATGTTTTCAAAGATACAGTGCTGTTAGACCTCAAATAATGTTAATAAAACATGTTTGTCTTGTGGAAACTACTACTGTATATTTTTTCAATGCAGAAAGAGTTCAAATGATAAAAGGCTAACAGTGCAGTGGTCTGTTCATTTTTATACAGCTGCATGTTTGATGATGACATTTTACTCACCTGTTATTTCTTCAGGGGGTTGAAGGAAGAATCTCCTTGCATGTCGCAGATTGAAACTTCAACACAGGCAGTGGACTGAGGTACAGCGAGGCTAGTAGAACTAGCTAGCTGCTAGCTTATCAACTGTCCAGTAGCATTCTGCTGCGGGGGGTTGTTCTCTGTTTTGTCTGTTTCCCATATCCAAGATGTAATGTAGGAACGTAATCCACGGAGTTTGGCCATGCCAGATACAAAATGCCGATTACACACTTTGCTGTTTTGTGTAGGGGTGAAGTCCTGCCGGCGAAGCGCTTGAAGCCACATCTTCCTTCTTTTAGTCGCTTTACTCGACTTTCCTACAGGGACTTGGTAAAACAAACATCTCACCTTCTTCTTTTACTCGTTTACGTTGCCTCGACCAATAATAAACACAATAAAAGTTGTTCTAAACTCAATAAAAGTCATATTTCCCCAGCGCGACCGTAGGCAGTAATGAAAACTCTCCGACGTTAGCCCTCGTTTCCGGTTAATTCTCGAAAAATGCGAGTGCGCATGCGCGATGACGTCAACTGGTAAAAGGTCTATTGACATGCCTTTGTTTAACCCCGCCTACAAAAAGAATCAGAATCGAGAATCAAAAAGAATCGGAATCTAAACGAAGAATCGGAACCCGAATCGCTCAAATTCAAACGATGCCCAACCCTAACCATCATCCTAACTATGGATCGTTAGCCATCTGATGGTTGCTTGCTATTCACGTGGGGCTGAGTGATACTAGCAACAACACATTGTAAGAGGGGGACAGTTGAACACGGAGGCCTCCACTGTCCCCCTCAACTACATCCTACATTTCTGCTGTGTAACTTTTCTGAGTCTTCTTCTAATATGTTTAATGGTGGCTAGTAAATAGCTTAATGGAGCATTACTGTCACCAGACGGTTAGGTGCGTGGCGTCAGTTTTTGAACTCTTAATCTGCCCACTAGAGCCATTACTGAAGTGTAATGGAAAACCACCTGTACTGTTATGAACAGTTGAACCGTCGAACCATGCTGTAGAGGCGCTAATGGAAAAGAGGCATTTGACAGGGACTGCCAGGCTGCTGCCAGTTTAAAGTTTTGATGTGACAGTACTATGTGTTGGGGTTATGGCTCTCAGCTGATATACCAAATATCAGGTCAATATGGCAAAAAAAACAAGTTATAGTCATTGTTTCTTTTAAGCTTTGGTGGCCATCTTGGATTTTTGATTTGAATTCAGTATTTCATCATGGGGAAAAGTCTCAGCCATAACCACACCAAATTTCAGCTCTTTGTGTGTAAAAATAGCTGAGTTAAAGTCATTTAAATGTAGCTTTGGCAGCCATCTTAAATTTTTAATTTGAATTCTATACCTAATGGGCATTACGCTCAGCTACCAACAATCAAATTTCAGCTTAATATTTCTAAAAATGGCTGATTTATAGTTGTTGTTGTTTTTTAAGCTCAGGTGGCCATCTTGGAATTTTGATTTCAGAGTCTATGAGGGATTGTTCTCGGCTACAAACACACCAAATTTTAGCCTAATACCTTTAAAAATGGCTGAGTTATTACATCTTTCCCTGTTAAAGTTGATAGAAGAGTAAGACCCTCTTCAGGTGGATAATAATAGGTGGCTGCCTTACCAGGCAATCCCCAATAAATAAATGAATGAATAAATAAATAAAATACCTGTCTCTCTAGCCTTATATGAAACACAGTAACAGTCTCATGTGATATTGATGAAAGGCACCACCCAGACAGGCTACTGATTTGTACTTCTAAGATAGTTTGAATGTCTTATTTTTCTTCTGAAGGATCAGGAAGAGAAAGAAAGAAAACCTTTTTTATTTGGGGGTGGGGGGGATGCAGTGTCAGAGAAAAAAACCCTCATCTCTCAAACTGGGATGCATCCACATGCTGAGGATGCTTCAGAGTTTGGCTTGGTTTCACACTGATCAAAAAGAGCTGTAATCTCAAATTCAAGAGGACTGACAACTTGGTAAATTTCAAAAAGGAGAAAGATTTGATCCCAGCCAATAATTTTTTGTCTGAGACATCGTTCATCTAACACTTAAAGGGATGCACTGTCGCTTTCTCCATCTGGTATAGCTTTATACAGCTATTCTGTCACCCTCAGTCCACAACATTAATAGAGGCAAAACTTTTTCTGTGGCACACCCTGAGTAATCTCCTAAATTAAACCCATATTTTGAATTCAAATAGTTTTTGGCTGCAAATTCATCATCGGTTTATGTTGGAGAATTCCCTGTAAAACTGCTGCATTCCTTTGAGACCGCTAACCGCTCAAATAACCTAACCATGACCATATGATCAGAGGAGATGCCAACACATACAATTATGACACACAGCCTTACACTCACAATCACTGCTGTTTTTTAGTGGAAAGATATATAGCTGAAGCAGATTAAAGTAAACGATGCTGTTATGAGCATTTATTCTACAAGTGGACTGTGTTCCTGTGCTGTAAGGCTTTAAAACCACAGCTTGAAGCAGCGTTTGGCTTTTTTTTCCCCTCACAGCTTCAAAAGTTGACAGAAAATAGATGTTAGACGTGATTTAGCTTCAGTCAGTTTATTAGCGTTAGATAATTGAATAAACTAATCACTTATACTAATTTATTGCAACAAATAAAAACAGGGAAGATGCCAGTGATGCAGAATGTATGAGTGCTGAGTGGTTTAAAATGAGAAAGCATGTAAATGTAGGCAGAAAACTATCTGTTACAGTTTTATGAGTCAAAGCGAAGCGAGCTGAATTCAGTCCTTGTACCTGACACCTTGCTCAGATGAATGTTTTGGTCTGATAAGCCACTTTACACAAATCTTGAATCATCCAGATTTAATATTAATGCCACCTAAACTCCTGAAACAAACAAGTGGTGTCTCTATATACAACAAAATACAGTAGTTAGCTAATGTTCATTTGATGCTGTGTTTTGAGGAACATTACTGGCAGCCTGTCACAAAAAACACATTTAATATGTGTTACTTTTTAAAATCTGTTAAAAACATATCAATAATATCATGTTTACATCTGAATAAACTGATATTTCTGCTGACAGTAGTTGACACCTAGCTCAGTTGTGTTGCATACACCCCCTGCCCAAACACACACACTAAAAACATGCATGCTAGGCTGATTGGTAACTCTAAATTGTCTTTAGGTGTAAGTGAGTGAGTAAATGATTTATTTTTTTGTTTTGTTTTCGTTTGTCTCTAAGTGTCCCTGTGATGGACAGGAGACCTGTCCAGGGTGTCCCCCAACTCTCGCACAGTGACTGCTGGATATGACCCCTGTGACCTGAAAAGGAAGAAGTGGGTAAAGATGATGGATGGATGGATGGATGGATGGATGGAAAGATGGATGGATGATGGATGGATGGATAGATAGATAGATAGATAGATAGATAGATAGATAGATAGATAGATAGATAGATAGATAGATAGATAGATAGATAGATAGATAGATAGATAGATAGATAGATAGATAGATAGATAGATAGATAGATAGATAGATAGATAGATAGATAGATAGATAGATAGATAGATAGATAGATAGATAGATAGATAGATAGATAGATAGATAGATAGATAGATAGATAGATAGATAGATAGATAGATAGATAGATAGATAGATAGATAGATAGATAGATAGATAGATAGATAGATAGATAGATAGATAGATAGATAGATAGATAGATAGATAGATAGATAGATAGATAGATAGATAGATAGATAGATAGATAGATAGATAGATAGATAGATAGATAGATAGATAGATAGATAGATAGATAGATAGATAGATAGATAGATAGATAGATAGATAGATAGATAGATAGATAGATAGATAGATAGATAGATAGATAGATAGATAGATAGATAGATAGATAGATAGATAGATAGATAGATAGATAGATAGATAGATAGATAGATAGATAGATAGATAGATAGATAGATAGATAGATAGATAGATAGATAGATAGATAGATAGATAGATAGATAGATAGATAGATAGATAGATAGATAGATAGATAGATAGATAGATAGATAGATAGATAGATAGATAGATAGATAGATAGATAGATAGATAGATAGATAGATAGATAGATAGATAGATAGATAGATAGATAGATAGATAGATAGATAGATAGATAGATAGATAGATAGATAGATAGATAGATAGATAGATAGATAGATAGATAGATAGATATAGATAGATAGATACTGTAGATAGATAGATAGATTAAGCACTAATAGCATGAAAAACATTACGTCAAACAGCAGCACGAACATGAGTCTGTGTGAGCAGATGAGCACAAATGAACACAGCAACATGAAACAGATCAGCAGCAACATGAACAGATCAGCAGCAACATGAAACAGATCAGCAGCAACATGAAACAGATCAGCAGCAACATGAAACAGATCAGCAGCAACATGAAACAGATCAGCAGCAACATGAAACAGATCAGCAGCAACATGAAACAGATCAGCAGCAACATGAAACAGATCAGCAGCAACATGAAACAGATCAGCAGCAACATGAAACAGATCAGCAGCAACATGAAACAGATCAGCAGCAACATGAAACAGATCAGCAGCAACATGAAACAGATCAGCAGCAACATGAAACAGATCAGCAGCAACATGAAACAGATCAGCAGCAACATGAAACAGATCAGCAGCAACATGAAACAGATCAGCAGCAACATGAAACAGATCAGCAGCAACATGAAACAGATCAGCAGCAACATGAAACAGATCAGCAGCAACATGAAACAGATCAGCAGCAACATGAAACAGATCAGCAGCAACATGAAACAGATCAGCAGCAACATGAAACAGATCAGCAGCAACATGAAACAGATCAGCAGCAACATGAAACAGATCAGCAGCAACATGAAACAGATCAGCAGCAACATGAAACAGATCAGCAGCAACATGAAACAGATCAGCAGCAACATGAAACAGATCAGCAGCAACATGAAACAGATCAGCAGCAACATGAAACAGATCAGCAGCAACATGAAACAGATCAGCAGCAACATGAAACAGATCAGCAGCAACATGAAACAGATCAGCAGCAACATGAAACAGATCAGCAGCAACATGAAACAGATCAGCAGCAACATGAAACAGATCAGCAGCAACATGAAACAGATCAGCAGCAACATGAAACAGATCAGCAGCAACATGAAACAGATCAGCAGCAACATGAAACAGATCAGCAGCAACATGAAACAGATCAGCAGCAACATGAAACAGATCAGCAGCAACATGAAACAGATCAGCAGCAACATGAAACAGATCAGCAGCAACATGAAACAGATCAGCAGCAACATGAAACAGATCAGCAGCAACATGAAACAGATCAGCAGCAACATGAAACAGATCAGCAGCAACATGAAACAGATCAGCAGCAACATGATGTGATTTTTCACAGTGATTATTCTGGTTAGATTCATGAGTCTAACAGCCTCAGGGTAGAAGCTGTTCCTCAGTCTAGTGGTTCTACACTTAATGCTCCTCAACCTCCTTCCTGAGGGGAGTGGGGCAAAAAGTGTGTGTGCTGGGTGAGTGGGGTCCTTCATGATGCAGGTGGCTCTCTTCCTGCATCTGGAGGTGTAGATGTCTGTGATGGTGGGGAGACTGACTCCAACATCTTCTGTGCAGCCTTCACCACTCTCTGCAAAGCTTTTCTTTCTGCAGCTGTGCAGCCTCCATGCCACACGTTGATGCTGGAGCACAGGATGCTCTCCACTGCACACCTGTAGAAGGAGGTGAGAACTGAGCTTCTCAGAACAGCTCGTTTCAGCCGTCTGAGGAAGTAGAGTCTCTGATGACCTTTCTTGATCAAACTGGTGGTGTTGTTGCTCCAGCTGAGGTTATTGTTCATGTGTACACCCAGGTACTTGTAGCTGGAGAACACTTCCACTGCATATCCTCCTATGTTCAGGGGGGTATAGGTGTGTTTGTTCCTTCTGAGGTCCACAATCATGTCACAGTCACAGTCACAATCATTAAATGACTCCCATTTAAATAAATGATAACTATAACAGTTTTCCATAAACAGTGGACAAACCTGAAAATTAGATAGAAGTTATCTAACCAGAAATTAACAATTAATCTACTTTAAAGTGACAGTTCAGATCTTTTGTAAAAGTCCATGAAGTATCATTTACAAGAACAGTTTTTTTTTTAATAGTTTTGAGACTAGAGTTGTTTCAAGATGGCAGCATTTCACTTTAATCTCAGCCCCACTCGGGCTAGCTGTTAGTTATTCAGTCTGATCAGAATTAAGTTCTAGTTCTTCAGAATTACATCATTCAAAACGTTGTCTATAACTAGGGATGCACCGATCCACATTTCTCACTTCCGATCCGATCCGATACTTAAAAACTGTGTATCGACCGATACCGATACTTTTCCGATCCAATACTGTTCAGGTACAGGTAGTCCCCGATTTACGAGCGAGATCCGTTACAACGAGGCGCTCGTAAACCGGAAATCTCGTAATTTGGAACGGCCGCCATTTCTCTCGTAAATCCGGAATTTCGCTCGTAAATTGGAACGGTTTTCGCTAGCGCGACTACAAACACTCTATTTTCATCCAAAAACTGCTTATGAGTGCATAAAAATGATCGGAAACGTGTGTCCATATGCTTAACTAACTAACTGTGGTGAAAAAACACATGAAAACTCAGTATTTTTTTCGTTTTTTCCAAAAATTCGCAGCTCGTAAGTCTGGAACCTCGCAGATCAGAGCGCTCGTAAATCGGGGACTACCTGTATATGAATCTGTATAATGAAATTTTTGTACTGAGACTATTCATTTTAACATTGTGTGAGATACACCCAATGAAGACACTCTTGAGCCTTACAACAAGAAACCCACAAACTTTAACAGCACACAAGAGGCAGGTCTATACCACACACATTAATGTGGGCGGCCGTGGCGTAGTGGTAATGGCAGTCGTCCCCCGATCGGAAGGTTGGCGGTTCAAATCCCAGTTCCTCACACCATGTGTCATGTCCTTGGGCAAGACATTTAACCCCGAGTTGCTCCCGGTAGGACTAGAAAGCACCTTGCATGGTAGTCTGCCGCTACCGGTGTATGAATGTGTGTAGCATTCAATGTGTGTAGCACTTTGAGATTTTCACTAATGAAAAGTGCGTTATAAATTGAATTCATTATTAGTATTATTATTATGTCCTCCTCACTCATGGTGCAGCTGGAAAAACAAAAAAACTGCTAAGCATGATGGGAAAGACAACAAAAACCACTTCCCTTAACCACTAAACAATCTCTTTGAAGCTGGATCGGAAATATCGGCAGGTTGGATCCGATATCCGATACTTAAATTATGCTGGTATCGGATACCGATACCGATACTGGATCGGATCGGCCCCATCCCTATCTATAACAGGTAAGATTTTAATTGTTCATACCATTTCTACATGCTCCCCTTTTAGAAAATGTAGCATAAACTTACAGTATGTGTTTGTTATGTTTTCTGAGTGAGTCCAGTCATTTTGTGTTCAGTAACATTAATGTTAGTGTCAAAAACGCTCAGTTTTAGGACCAACCCTCTTTACAATCTACATAGCTAATGTAGGTCACTGCATCCCTGATGCATCCTTACATTTCTATGCTGATGACACAGTTGTTTACTGCCGAGATAAAACAGTAGCTAAGGCTTTCCAGTTTCTGCAATCCGCTTTTGACATCATTCAGTCAGATTTGTTCCGTCTCAAACTTGTCCTAAATGCTGATAAAACAAAAGGGATGTTTTTTTTCAAGTAGGAAGGCGGTCCCAGCAGATCTTCCTCTGATTTTATCCTCAAATGGTGTCCCAATTGAGTTTGTTGATTCCTATAAATATCTGGGTATCCTGATCGATTCACATCTCTCTTTTAAACTCCACGTGGAAAACCTAGTAAAGAAACTGAAAGTTAAACTGGGTTTCTTTTTCAGAAACAGATCATGTCTAACACTGAATGTTAGGAAACGCCTTGTATCTGTGACTTTCCTTCCCTCCATTGATTACGGTGACATTCTCTACATGAATGCTCCTACAAGCACCCTGCGGATGTTGGATGTTGTCTATCATGGTGCACTAAGATTCATAACTGGCTGTGATTATCGTACCCACCACTGCACCCTGTATTCACTGGTTAACTGGACATCATTAACCTCACGCAGACTCTTCCACTGGTACATTTTCATCTTTAAATCACTTCTTGGTCTGCTGCCCTCATACATCTCCTCCTACATGTCTTTACGTGAGTGCAGCTACAGTGTGCGCTCTCAGGACATGATTACCTGCAGTGTTCCGTCAGTGAGGACTGAACTTGGAAAAAGGGCCTTCTCCTACTCCGCTCCTGCTTCATGGAATATCTTACAAAAAGATCTGAAGCTCTCGACCTTGACTTCTCTAAATGGTTTTCAGAATCTGTTGGAATCCTGGCAAAAACCAATGCAGATTTGTTCCTGTCTTTGATTTTATACGTCTACCTTATAATGTTTTGCTAGTTTTTTGATACTTTGTTAAAAAAAAAAGTATTTAACTGTTTTTTCTCTCTTTTGTTTTCTATTGTTTATTGTTTAAGGAAATTCTACCATTGCTGTTCATCGTTCTTTAGTTTTAGCAGGTCACTTGCGTAAATGAGCCCATGAGGCTCAATAAGATTTACCTGACTAAATAAAGGTTGAATGAAATAATGAAAATAAAAGCTGAAGTGGGAGAAAAAATGAGAAAAATCCTCTTCAGAGTCGTTTTCAGTGTTTTTTTTAAATTATTATTATTATTGTTGTTGTTGTTTTTTTTACTAAAGTGTCCTGAGGGAAATATCCACGCTCTCTTAATGCAGTCACTAATTACCAGTCTGCTGTCCAGTACTTTTTCTGGGCTAAGTCAGCTGGCACAAAACAAAAACAAGTTAAACAGCTAATCAAAGTCTTGACACTCACAATAAATCTCAATGAAGCCAAGGAGAGTGTCAGAGTCTGATATATGTCCTCAATAAACAGAAGCATCATGGCTGCTGCTCCATTTGAACCTTTGTCTGAGCTGTCCGTGGGTGCGTCCTCTGCAGAGACACTCATGAGGGATGAGACTGTGTCAGTACTTTAACTCCTGGTTGTGTTCATGGTTTCTCTTCACACAGTCATCCACGTGCCCGACCGCGTCCATCCCGAGAGTCCCATCTGGAATCCACATGTGTTCAGGATGTGGGTGTACCAGAGCCGGGGCCTAAAACGGCTCAGGGCAACATCTTTTATACAGAGCTGGATTAACCTGGCTGCTTGTCAATCATTTATAATTACCAGAACCGCCTGTTAATGGGAGCTCCGTCCACAGTTTCCTCATTTGGATGAAGTCATTCTGGCTGAGCAGAAAGGTGGAGCATTTTGTAATGGGGGAGGGGCAAGTGATATATTAAATTACCTCTGTCTTGACTTAAAGAGGAACTAAACCCCAGTCTAAAAATGTGTTTACGGAAACACCTATGGATTGAACAGAGGAATTGCACCTTAATTTTCTTATTGGTCAAGGACGTTCACTCTGACGTGTCTTGTACACTCTGACGTCACGGAAGTGGTTCAAGCAGAGCCAATCCCCTGCAGAGATGAGAAGGTCCTGCAGCAGTCCATACCTTATATGGAAGTGCCACATTTCACTCCTGACAAGCGGTTTTCTTTCTTTCATTTTTTAAGCCTTTGGTTTTGGATGGAATGGGTGGAATAGATAAATACATCTACATGTTTATCCTTTGATGTTGCTTGGTGTATGTTGTTGGCTAGAGGTTTGATTTGTTTTAGGTTGTTGCTGGTGGAGGCGTGGACAAAAGCACAACTCTACCTCCTCCCCTCCTTGTCTCTCGACACGCCCATTTTGAGGGTGATTTTGGATCTGCTTAGGCGAAGTAGTTACCGTCTCAACCTGTGTTTAGTTCCTCTTTAACTTTATGGCAACACAATGGATGAATGATTAGTTAGCACTGTTGCTTCACAGCAAGAAGGTCTTGGGTTCAACCCCCATGTTGCACGTGGGGTCTTTCTGTGTGGAATAAGCATGTTCTTGTGTTTTGCGTGTGTTTTCTCTGGATACTCTACCACTGTCCAAAAACATGCGTGTTAAGGCCCACGCAGCTGCTCTTCAGCCCAGTTTGGCTCAGTTTGGTACGGTTTTGAACCCTTTTCCACTGTCATTTTTTTCTTCTTCGTGGAATCGGCCCCTTTTTTTGGTCCTTTCTTCTCAGTGGTACCAACCGAGCCGGCACCAAAACGTGACGTCAGAACACTGTCGGTCACTGATTGGTCAGGGGGCGGAGTCACTGGATCTTTCAGAAACTTTTCAAAACACCTATCCACCATTTGCATTTACTTGGAACTCCGAGCAGCGGCTGGACCAATTTTTAAGATTTTAAAAACAATGATGACAACACCGTGGTCTAATGCTGAAGTGCAGGCGTTTTTGTGTTTGGTGGCCGACGACAAAACTTAGAGCGAGTTGGATGTAGCTCTGCCAGTCCCCGACTCTCCCTGGTCCTCGACCGCAGCTTTGGAGCCCGCTCAGGCCGTGCAGGGTGTCATGTCCCCGGCTCCAAATTCCGCCTGTCACCGCGGAAGATCCTCTGTGCTGCCAGTTCGGGCTCTGGATCCCAGCCTTGCGTGCTCTGTGGTTTCTGAGCTCCGCTGGTCACCTCGGAGCATCATACGACCTGCTGACTCGCAGAAGGCCGGGGCCCAGCCCCTGTCCTCGCCTGCTCATGAAGGCTGAACCCCAATCCCGGCGGATGAGCGGACCGGGATGGGTCTGGGATGGAGGATGGCAATTATATTTATAAACATTTTATGTAAAAATATATATATA